>RJWK010023007.1:0-29442 GCA_004363435.1 Platanista minor | reverse complement strand
AGAAAAAGAGGCTTGCAGAGTATATTGTAAACACTTTAAGGGAACAATTAAAAGACCTGCCCAGGCAAGGACTAGTGTGAGAATAGAGCAATGCCACATCCATAAGAAAGATGACAACATAATAGTTTGGCTTTGCTATTAGGAAATAACCTTTAGGTAATGAGAACTTGGGAAAACACCTTACTAGTACATTTAGAAACGGGGGACATTCTTGAAAACAATCTATTCTTGGCTATTCTTAACACAATCAAAGGCTTATGTAATGGCTTGATTGACTCTTAAGAAAATAACCTGTTTTGTAACTTGGCTTAATTGATTCTTAAAAAAAATAATTTGTTTTGTAGCTTGGAGTAAAATCATATCTGTAAAGGTCATCTTACCTCTGGTATATAGACAAAATTCTAAACATTGTTTTTCCTGGTAACTAAGGAGCTGATGTCATAAAAATTGGTATATATATGTTTCTAAAAAGAAAATAAAGCAGGGAGAGAGAGTGAGTGGGAGAGAGAGTGTGTGAGTATGTGTGTTCATTCCTTTTCTCCTTGCCGACGCTATCCCTCCCTCAGGTATCCCTGAACCTGCTGGAGCTGGACTCCGGCATCTATCTAGTGAAGGGATTGCTTTCTGAATTGACTTTGGCATGGGGAAATGGGGTTGAGCCAGAGTACTGCATGTTGTTGTACATACATAAAGCAGGCAAGATTGAGAACATTGGACTGATTTAAAATATCTTTTTACTTATTTTTTTTGAAATGTGCTGTGTTTGCAGCATAAAATGTTGGTGGTATTATTGAATTTCAAGGAAATGTTTTTTTCTCTATTTGAGTATGCAGTAATCTAAACATCAAATGGTCAGATAATTTACTCTGTCACACAGGGGTCACTGGTGAACTCAGGAAGAAATGACTGCTTCATTTGCAGTTTTTGTTGTTGCAGTGGATTTAAACCACACATCCTTCCCTTTCTGCCTCCTTTATATACTAAACCCAGCAAAATCTGAGTGTAATGCACTGTCCCCTTGAACACAGTTCATGACCTCATATATAAGGCAGTGCAGTGTATTTAAAAGATCATCTCCTCTCCCCATTAAAGTAAAGCTGTTTCATCAGCTATTGAATGTTTCCTGTATATTTGCCCTCAAAGGGGTTTCACCATGACCTCAGCAGGCAGTTTGGATGAAGGTTGAGCCATCTTAGAGTATTTTAGTCCATGAAGTAGCACTAAAGAAAGAACACATTCATTCTTGTGACTTTTTTTTTTTAGTCACCCGGTGGGGAGACAGTTAACCTCGGAATGGATGAACATCCTGTGCAGCCCTAATATGAGTGCAGCCTGATGTGATTTGCGTCATTTGGCTAGGTAGTGTTCTTAACCAAAGCTGTATATTTGAATTGCTTGGGGAGTCTTTTTTTTTTTTGGAACCCATCCTTAGAGTGGATTAGTAGAGTAGTCTTGGGTGGAACCTGAGTACTTGTAGCTTTTCAAACACTACAGGTGATTGTGCTGTGCTCAGACAGGGCCACTGCCCACGGGAGAATGGCCATTCTCCCTTGCATGGGATTTGGCTAGTTTTGGATATAGGGTATAGGCTGAGCCAAGGATTCTAAACTAAACAGAACCAGCCTAGAGAATCTGGCCTGGTATCACCCTGAGACTGGAGGAATCTCAGAACTGTTCCCTTCAACTTATACAAAACTAAAATGTCCACCACAGAAAACACTGTGACCTGCAAGTTATTTATCAATAAATCATGGACATGGTTTTGGTTTTCCATGTGAATTTTCTAACTGGCTTTTAGGCCAGGAGTGAGGAAGTCGACTCTTTATACATACCCCTGTTATAATATTTAGTGGGCATATCCTAGTAATCTCTTACCAGCTAGTCTGGACTCTGGGAAGGCAGAAAGAAAGTGTGGCCTGGCCCAGTACCTGGCACATAGGGTAATTAATGTTCCAATCATTATAAAAATTAATAAATCAACTTGAATGACTGAGGCCTGGGTTCTAAAGGAAAATGATAGCTTCTCTTCTTTTTCTACCTGATCTCGAATGTTTACATTGAACTCTGCGTTGAGGTACCAATAAATAATTAATGACACTATTTTATGAGATTCTTAAGAAGGTGCCGAAGATCTGTGGCCCTGATGACTTGCACCTGGCAGGTAGTAAAAGCTATTTTCATTTTTGTTTATTGTTTGTTTTGGTTTTCACATCAGATTAGGTTTGCTGCAAGTACTTCACTGGGTTTTGCTTTTTTTGAGGGGGAAGGAAGGAGGAGGAAAATCATTTATAAATCATCTGCATACCATGACAAACCTTAGAGCTTCTTTATTTTAATGATCACATAACAAAGTAGCTATGGAAGTAGAGCTTATGTTTTCAGAGCTTCCACTAAACATTAACTCTAAGTGAAACATTCCTTTGGTTTAAACCTGCCAGAAAAGCTTTTATTTTTTACTTCCTTTTAAATTGTTGCTTAAAAAAACAAACAAGAACATATTAGAGCTAAAACTTAGTCCATTTAGTTCTTCCTCCTTAGCTTAGGTTGCTAGATAAATATAGGGCACCCAGTTAAATTTGAGTTCAGATAAACAATGAATACTTAGTATATCCTAAACATTGTATGGGACATACTTCTGAAATACAAATTTAACTGGGTATCCTGTATTTTTATTTGCTAAATCTGGCAACTTTATGCCCAGACTTAACTTCTCCCATCCCCAATGCTAAAGACAATCTTTGTGTATAATCCTCATTTTCAAAAATGAGACCTAGGACAGCAGAAGCAAGAATAACTACAATCCTGCAGCCTGTGGAACAAAAACCACATTCACAGAAAGACAAAATGAAAAGGCAGAGGACTATGTAGGAACAACGAAAGAGATAAAAAGAACAAGATAAAACCCCAGAAAGACAACTAGATGAAGTGGAGATAGGCAACCTTCCAGAAAAATAATTCAGAATAATGATAGTGAAGGTGATCGAGGACCTCGGAAAAAGAATGGAGGCAAAGATCGAGAAGATGCAAGAAATGTTTAACAAAGACCTAGCAGAATTCAAGAACAAACAAACAGAGATGAACAATACAATAACAAATGAAGAATACACTAGAAGGAATCAATGGCAGAATAACTGAGGCAGAAGAATGGATAAGTGACCTGGAAGACAGAATGGTGGAATTCACTGCTACGGAACCAATAAATAAAAAAGAATGAGGTCTTCCCTCATTGCGCAGTGGTTGAGGGTAGGCCTGCTGATGCAGGGGACACGGGTTCGCGCCCCAGTCTGGGAGGATCCCACGTGCCACAGAGCGGCTGGGCCCGTGAGCCATGGCCGCTGAGCCTGCGTGTCCAGAGCCTGTGCTCTGTGTTGGGAGAGGCCACAACAGTGAGAGGCCCGTGTACCGCAAAAAAAAAAAAAAAAAAAAATGACAGCCTAAGAGACCTCTGGGACAACATTAAGTGCACCAACATTCGCATTATTGAGGTCCCAGAAGGAGAAGTGAGAGAGAAAGGACCCGAGAAAATATTTGAAGAGATTATAGTCGAAAACTTTCCTAACATGGGACAGGAAATAGCCACCCAAGTCCAGGAAGCACAGAGAGTCCCAGGCAGGATAAGGAGAAACACGAGAAACACGCCAAGACACATAGTAATCAAATTGACAAAAATTAAAGACAAAGAAAAATTATTAAAAGCAACAAGGGAAAAAATAACAAATAACACACAAGGGAACACCCATAAGGTTAACAGCTGATTTCTCAGCAGAAACCCTACAGGCCAGAAGGGAGTGGCATGATATATTTGGTGAAAGGGAGGAACCTACAACCAAGATTACTCTAGCCGGCAAAGATCTCTTTCAGATTCAAAGGAGAAATCAAAAGATTTACAGACAAACAAAAGCTAAGAGAATTCAGCACCACCAAATCAGCTCTACAACAAATGCTAAAGGAACATCTCTAAGTGGGAAACACAAGAGAAGGCTTTAAATGACACAATAGACCAGATGGATTTAATTAATATTTATAGGACATTCCATCCGAAAACAGCAGATTACACTTTCTTCTCAAGTGCACACGGAACATTCTCCAGGATAAGTCACATCTTGTGTCCCAAATCTAGCCTCGGTAAATTTAAGAAAATTAAAATCATATCAAGCATCTTTTCTGACCACAACACTATGAGATCAGAAATAAATTACAGGGAAAAAATGTAAAGAATACAAACACATGGAGGCTAAACAATACGTTACTAAATAACCAAGAGATCACTGAAGAAATCAAAGAGGAAATCAAAAAATACTTAGAGAAAAAAAAATGACACCTAATTCAGTACTACTGGGATTTGATTTAAATTAAATTGTTTTTTAAGTTATGAGTCAGAAGTTTTAATTTAATCATTTGAAAAGGGTGTATTCTTGTTTTAACCTTAATTACATACTCTTTACAAGCCACATTATAATAGCAGCTTCTCCATCTTGAGAAGGAACATTTTAATGATGTTTTATTTGCCTGCCAGTCTCTTTATTTCATTATTTGCATTGTACATACATGCCAGTTTAATTGACAGGGAGAGAAATATCATTAAAATACACCTAAAAACTGGTTACCTTTCAGTAAACATTCCCTTATTAGAGCAAAATACAGATAATGGCTTTACTCAGGGACTTAAGAGAGCTTCAGGCTGGGAAGAACCTTGGAATACTTCACCTCTGTAAGCCTCACTGCTTTCTTCACTAAAGAGGTGGTAAGAATAGAATCTACCTTTTAAGATTATGTGAGGATTAGACCAGGTAATACACGAAAAGTGCTTAATACTTGACACCAAGGAAGCTTTTAATAAATGATTTCCTGTGGGAACGAAGGGAGTAATATATGTATAATATTACTTACCTGCTGTAACTTTTGGACCTTTTAAGAAAAACCTTCTAAATAAATCTTGTACGCTTGGGTGTGTGTGTGTGTATACAGTTATTAAATGAATTTTCTTTAAAAAAGAAGAGGAGAGGTTGTCAAGTTTATTCTGGATAGAGAGAAGTAGCAGATAGTGATCAAATGGAAGTTTCTGCTGTAGAAATTGAAGTTGTAATTGCCCCAGGAAAGGATGTCTTCCAACACACTAGAGAATCCCTCTGGTGGTGGTGATGGTTGTGGTGGTAGTTGTAATAGCAGCAGCAGCAGTAGTAGTAGTGAGGTCTAGTAAGAAGAGGGGAGAGGATCTCTACTTGAAGTCTTAATTTTTTTTATTTTTTTTTATTTTTTTTGCTGTACGCGGGCCTCTCACTGTTGTGGCCTCTCCCGCCGCGGAGCACAGGCGCCGGACGCGCAGGCTCAGTGGCCATGGCTCACATGGGATCTTCCCAGACCAGGGCACGAACCCATGTCCCCTGCATCGGCAGGCTGACTCTCAACCACTGCGCCACCAGGGAAGCCCTGAGGCTGATATTTTTGAGGAGAGTGTGAAGATGTTAAAATGTCTGATTCTAAAGTAAAATAATGAATTTGTGCAACTCTGATCAATTAACCTAACTTTTCTATGTAATATATTTGTGTAACTGTTTAAAAATTAAAGGCAAACATTTCAGATGTGTTCTCAAGATATACTACTGGATATTTCTTTAAGACAAATCCAGACTTATCTTCCTTATTGAAAAACTGTGTTCTGGCTACTTAGACAAGTTTATGTAGGTCTAGCAAATGGGGCAGTAGGCTTCAGTTTTTTTTTTGTAGTTCGCTGACTTTTACTTCTTTGACAAGCATGTTGTGAAGATTAATTATAGAAATGAAAGTTGCAAGTGTAATATCAATAGTATATTTTCATTTGAAAACCACAGTACATAAAGCCTGTTTTAAATGGGCTGTCTATGTGTAGGTGTGTAGATAGAGTTTTCTGAGTTTAGGGAGTATTTATATATAAAGAATACAGACCTATATTCTTCCTATTGCTCAATTATGGTCCATATTTTAGAGAGTTAGTATCTGTAATAATGATAGAACTGTGGTTACTCTAAGAAACCTAATGCCATTTGTGTCAGGGGTGTTTCATTGCTTTTCCCTGTCAGAGAAAGTAAATGAAGCTTGAAAAAGAGTCATGATTAATGGTATAGTGAGATAATATATGCTTGCATATGCCATTTCGATGCTGTGTTGGGGAATATTTTAGGTATGCTATGGATAGGTAGATGGGGATTTTTAAGTACATAAACTGTAAATCTGTCAGATCATTTAACTTACATGAGAGAAAGAGGAGGAACAATGCTAGGTTTTTACGTACAGAAAAAATGTCAGCCTTATAAACATTCTTCTTTTGGCTGGTTAACAGTTCGTGGGTAGGTGCAACCCTCGATTATTATTACTTGGGTACCTCAGGATCTGAAAGTACTGACCAGAAGGAAGTGTACAGGAAGTTGGTAGAAAGATCTATGGAATAAACTATTTGATTGAAAAACAGGCAAAGGGAAAAATTTATCAATAGTTTGAGAAAGAGGTCTTGGAAATTAGCTTATGTGTTCTTGAAAGCAATGGCAGAAACAGAGGATTTACTTGTTTGTGCCATTCTCATTCCAAAAAGGATTAGAGACAAAGTATCAATAGATGGGTTACTTATGTTGGTAATAGGGTTTTGGATCAAGGTGAATGGTGCGCGAGAATAGGGAGAACCTGGTTTTCTCACTGAAAAGTTTTTTTCTTAACTTGAGCTCTGGACTTGATGCCATCTTCCAGGGGGAACTTGTTCATCTCCTGGTTGAAGAGTATATACTTGGGCAGTTCAGTGGGAGACTACAAGATCTTTTCAATTCCTCTCTGTAGTGTTAATATCAAATGAGCATTTTCAATAATATTTACTGAGTCATTCCATTTAGGTTCCTGTATCCTAGTGAAAAATATCATGTCTCAATAATAGTCTGTTACAGGTAAGGTTTTAAGCGTTTAGCATGTAATACGTTTTAATATCAGAGTTACTATATATATTAAGTAATACTTCACTTTAAAGCTCTAATCTAGACTAAAACTTGTACTTTTTTTTTAGGACAGCCAGTAGAGGGGACTTCATGTTTTCTGCGGATCGTTTGGTAGGTGGATGGAGGCTTTCCATTTTCATTTCATTGTTGTTCCTAGTGATACAATCATAGTAGGCCAAGGGCTTTTTTTGTTCTAGAGCATTCTGGGGTCGAGAGAGATTGTACCAAGTAACCCACATCTTGCTAGACTTTGCAAGTGTTGTTTCTACTGTTGCATTAAAAAGCTCTGCCTCAGTCCCATTCACCTCAAAGCATTGTTCATGAACTCATTCTCTGTAGTTCTGAGGTACCACTCACTACCTTTCAAGTGGATCTTGGTAACCTGATCCTGAGCCTTAAATGCCTCCTCTTAGGGCAGTGAAGTGAAGTAAATTAAAAGGAAACCAAAGATGTAAAAGACCTAGTAGTTACCCTTATGGGATCCATCGAATGCACAAAAACTAATATCTAGCTTGTAGTTTACGTGGGGTTGGATATCTATTTTGCCTCTTCTTTTCTGTAGTATCCTCACACGTGAAATACTAAGTTGTACTGTCTACGCTCAGGGACTTCCTGTTAAGGATTGACCAAGCCCAATTCTGTTTAGCTAGTGTCATCTGAGAGGATCTCAGGCCAAATTGGGCTGTCTTGGGTAAGCCCTGTTTACTTCTTGTGTTTATATCTAAGTTTGTTCAGTGCTTAGAATGAGGTTGACACATATTCTGCTGTGGTTATTAGTATTCATCTGTTCATGAAATATACATTGAACTCATGTGAGTCAGACACTGTGCTAGACTGTGTTGTGGGGGGAGGAGATACAGTGGTAAAGCATATAGCATGGTCCCTGATCTTGTGAGGTTTACAGTCTAAATACTGTTCTCAGTATTTAGTTTGGGAAAGAAAGAAAAGTGACTTATTAAACTTATAGGTGTAATCAGATAGTAGAAGATAGATTATTAAAGGGAATGTGATGGTGTTGGTGGGGAGAGGCGTGAGACTCTTTATTTACCTTTTCCCTAGGGAAATCTTTATTCCAAGAGTGTAGACAACTCCTGTTCTATTTTTGACTTTAAGTATTCTTGGTTCAAAGGCCACTTCTATTTGAGTTTCCAGGGGCAGTAATAATCCTTGGATTGCATCAAGATAAATGTAGTTGACATTCTTGGAGTGATAGTTAGGTTATTCTGTCTTTATGCTATTATCAAGCCAAAGGGACAGGTTCAAGGCAATTGTGTCAGTGGCTGCTGTGGGGAAAACAGAGGTCTTGGTGTTCACTGGTAGAAATTGATTGCTCTTTCTTTTGCTCTCCTTGTGCCATTTTTCTGGCGAACATAGGAATTAAGTTCATGGTTATTGTAAAATGCTTGCCTGAAAGGGCAAGCATTATATTTTAGTCAAATGAGATAATAAGGACCCAGGGCATAATTCACCTCAGGGGATGGTAATTAGGACCTCTCTGTTCTCTGCAGTTGGATTTGAATGTCCTGATATTGGGGTTGGGGTGTGTGGAGGGTTAGTTGTGATTGTGGTAGGGACAGGAGCTGTTGAGGTTTCTAGTGTTGAGGATTTCTAGTACACTGTCTCTTCTAGCACAAGGGTCCTGTTATAGTGGACATTAATTCTATCCTGAATTTGTCAGGATTGGCTTTCCTGGCACTCAGATCTTGAGTTCTTTATATTCTAGTCACCCTTCTGGTTTTATGTTCTCCTGTAAGGCTTGGACACACTAATTTCTGTCCCAGAGTTGCAGGAGATGGGCAGGAGGTAAGACTCTTTAGAGGAGTTACTAGGAGGAGAACTAGGCTCTTCAAAGAAAATGATCCTCTTCTTCCCTTGTACTTTTTGCTCATAAGAAACATTAACCTCTGCAGAAGGTGGTGGCTAGAGGTGAGTATGCACACACACACAGTACTCATGAGCTTCCTTGACCCTCTGGTGCTGCAGGTTGACAAAGTGCTGGCCCATTTAGCATTGATCATTTTAATGGCAGCAGGATGTTTTGTTGTGATAACAGAACATGGGGCCTGGCATTTCTCCCTGATGTTCCTGATTCTCAATCAGAAATGTAATATTAATTGGAGAAAATGTGCTTTGCAGACTCAGCACTGCCTTTTTGTAGTGGGCTCTAGGTAGTCATAGAAATACCATATCTGGTGGTTTTTGGAGGCTATTCCTAGTAGTTCTGATGGATTCTTTCCTCTGTACCACATATTAAGATCATTAGGAACCTTTTTTTTTTTTTTAAGCTGGAAAGTCCCAATGCATTCGACTGGATCCTTCTTCAAGTTCAATAAATTGGTTCAGCCCCATCCACTCATTTATTTCCTCCTAAGAAATTCAGGCTTTATTTTGCATTATGGTGGGCCTTTGTTAAAAAGTATCCAACTTAACAATTTCAGAGGACTAAACAAGGCAAAGAAGTTTCCAGTGAGCACTATTTCTAGGGTAGTCAGAAGTATATTACTTCCAAGTGTTCCTGCCATGACTCTTGCCACTTGCTGTAGTTTGCATTTCTCATAATGTAGCCTGGACTGACTGAATGAGAATCAGAAAGCATACTTGAGCCTTTTAGTGGCAATCATGTGCCTAACCGAGGTTGGATACCTAGCAGCAAGCAGCCTGGCATTTGTTTCTATCTCTGTATCTAACACATGATAGGGGCCCCCTTCCTACTGCCATAAGCTAAATCCTTGCCTAGTATGTTACTGACTTTTTGCCTAGTTTTCAGTTCCTGAGGCTAACAGCTAACAGGAGATTCTTAGCAAGTTCTCAACTTATTCTTCCTTTGACTCTCTAGATCAGACTTGTTGTGGAAGAGGGATTGAATCAGCTACCATATAAAGAATGCATGGTGACCACTCCAACAGGTAACCAGGGCTGTTACTCTCATATTCGCCTCATGAAAATTCTGAGATAGGGCTTCCCTGGTGGCACAGTGGTTGAGAGTCCACCTGCCGTTGCAGGGGACACGGGTTCGTGCCCCGGTCCGGGAAGATTCCACATGCCGCGGAGCGGCTGGGCCCGTGAGCCATGGCAGCTGAGCCTGCGCATCCGGAGCCTGTGCTCTGCAATGGGAGAGGCCACAACAGTGAGAGGCCCGTGTACTGCAAAAAAAAAAAAAAAAAAAAAAAAAAAAAAAAAAAAAAAAAAAAAAAAAAAAAAAAAAAAAAAAAAAAAAGAAAAGAAAAAACTTCTGAGATAAAATTGGGAGAAAATGGAAAAAAAGCAGTCTGAGTAAATCAGTATGCAAAATGAGGAGTCTATGTGGAACTGTTTTTTTAAACAATAAACTTGGAGACATTTAGCAAAGAAGTTTATGTGGATGACCTTTTGTTAATGGCTTGCTGGTCAGTTGAAGTTAAAGGTTAATAAATATTCTTCAGCATGCAGGTGTTGCCTTTGATGATGGCACATTAGGACCAGAGCTAAGAATTGCTGGCAGCTTATCTTCACCTCTGTAGGGAAGCTTCTGGTGTTAACAAATGGGTGGGCTGGTTTGGCATTGAAACTCGAGGTAAAAGGATGAAAAGTAAAAAAGAAAAAGAAAACTAAAAATGATGAGGATTAGAGAAGGGGCTTTGTTCTGCTCTAATAGAAAGAAGCCAAGGATCCCTGCTTTAGGGATTTGAAATTCTGATTTGGTTCTTTAGTAAATAATGGAAGCTGTTATATTCAAAGGTTGATTTTATGAAAATTGGGGGCTGAACTTGCTGCATAATAATTGATACAAATTCGGGATGAGACCAAGGCATGAACATGTCTTGGTAATTACTTCAACCTTTCTCTTCTGCTTTTTAATGCAGAATGGAGGCTTATAAAAAGGGACAGGGATGAGGAGGCTCTCTGCTGTGGCTCACAGTGGGGTCCCAGTTTGAATTGATGGGCTTTCTAGTATTCTTGGAGTACAATTCTTGTCTGAATTCAGTTTGAGGAACATGTATGTGAATATCATTCTATCATAAGGCCTGTTCCCACTCGATGAAGTCTACCTCTCCCAATTATTCCCACAGGTTTTTTATGAAGAATTAAAAAGTAAATATGAAAAATCATGACTCTTCTTATTACTTTCACAGGGAACCTAAGATGTTATACAGTATGTCTGGACAAGAGTTGCTCTGTACCCGTATGCTTTAAAGCTTAGATACTTTATTAAATAAGTAGGTCGCTCCAATGATGAAAGATAAATTCTTCGGTTTTATTCCCCAACAGGGTACAAGTATGAAGGAGTGAAATTTGAGAAGGGAAACTGTGGGGTCAGCATAATGAGAAGCGGTAGGTTTGCATATGTGTGACTTTGTCTCTTTGCGTGCATAGATGCAGTTGCTGTTTTCCAGGAGAGAGGTGGTCTTTTCTGTCACAATTGCAGCCTTCCTTAGCTTAAATCTCACCACCTGTGTTGTCTATCCTCATGGTGCCTTGGAATCATAGCCTATGTGTTGCCAAGTTTGGCTAATTTTAACTGCAGAGCGTCTTCCCCCGTGGCTTATCCCCATGGGCAAGCCAGCTTTGAAAGGTTCAGAGGAGGGTGGGAGAACAAGAGGACGCAATGATGCTATCTCGGAGAGAACAGGGCAGCTTGAATTTTGAGGGAATACAGTACAAATTCAGGCCTGCAGAACTCTGAGCACCCAACTAGAGAAAATCTTTGTTCTGTTTTTTTTAAATTTCTTTTGTGAGGAACAGTCCTACCCTGTCAGGAGCTGGACTGAATGGCTTGTTTAATATTTTTAGTTTTATATTTGATGAGTATGTGACTATGTAGGCAAAAGAACTTAACTGTGATTAACTCTAGGTATTTCCAATTGCTAGTCTTATAAATATTTGTGTTTGAGTCCAACCGATTGTCCTTCTAAACCAACATTTGTGCAGCAAAATCACATGCCTGTAATTAGGACCTATACCTGTTACATGGGATGATTATTTCCATTCATCAACTTAATTCCTTAATTATTCTTTGTACAAGAGCCAAGGTATGGTAGAAACCCCATTTGCTTGCATTGGAAAGAGATTTTTTTTTTTTGGCCACACCATGCGGCATGTGGGATCTTAGTTCCCCCACCACGGATCCAACCTGTGTCCCCTGCAGTGGCAGAATGGAGTCTTAACCACTGGACCACCAGGGAAGTCCCCGGATTTTTATTTCACATATAAACATTCCCTTTTCTTCTCTGGCTATGAAGTTCTGCTGTTGTTGTTGTTGGTTTTTTTTGGTGGTACCCGGGCCTCTCACTGTTGTGGCCTCTCCTGCCGCAGAGCACATGGCTCCGGACGCGCAGGCTCAGCGGCCATGGCTCACGGGCCCAGACGCTCCGCGGCATGTGGGATCTTCCCGGACCGGGGCACGAACCCGTGTCCCCTGCATCGGCAGGCGGACTCCCAACCACTGTGCCACGAGGGAAGCCCTGAAGTTCTGTTTTTGAATAATTGAATATCTGCAATAAAATAGGAGCTTTAAGCTCCCTTTTTTATAGAAGGTAGCTCTTAAGCAATGATAGGATTTTCAGGACAATGCTGTTCAACCTTTTAAAACTGGTGAAGACAATGGAGACGGGCTTTTAAGGCACAATTTCTTCTGTTTTAGTCCAGCTTCTGCCCTAAAGGCAGCAGCATGGTCCTCGCACCCCTAGTGTATACAGGATGACCTTGGGGGTGATGCATAGACAGGGTGTTTTTAACCTTAATAGCTATTGGTTGATTTTCATACCTAATAGAAACTGTTTTTATATTTTCACTAGTGATATAAAGTTTCCTTTTAAAATAAATGTAAACAAAAACAGTTAACTTAAAGAAAAATATTAAGTAAATAACCATACACGTAGAATTTTGATGTGGCCTAAAATCTTGACGATGGTATGAAAATGATTGACTTTCGGCAAACACTTCCTTAAAGGAATTCAGACTCAAAAATAGCTCTATGTTCAGAAACCAAGGGTGTGGTGGTGGTGTTGGTTGTGGTTCTCTAGGGGAAAGAGGGAACATATATTACTTTTTCACTGTTTGCCAATAAAGCCTCTGTCATTGAAGTCATTGCTGGGTCTAAGTGATATCTCTTGACGCCAGCTTAATCTAAATGGAGAGCCTTTGGTCTGTAGCCCCCATTCTTCCATAAATATTTTATATTTTTGCCAGATGAAAGTAACACAGTTTCTTTAAAATAGTAGGAGTAAAATGTTCCTGATATTAGAAAAGTTCAAGGAGCAGCTTAATAAAACACTTTATTTACTGTAATCATGGAAGCATGACAGCTCTAAAACTTGCAAGCCAGCAATAAAACTAGCTTATCCTAGTTTCATTGACCTGAACTAAGTATAAACTATGAGCATATCAGAAGTAAAAGCTGTTAGCTTAAGAAGAATTGCTTCCATTTTGACAATGTCTTTATTTATTGTATTAATAACAGTCAAAAACTCTGCTTTGGCCTATTCTTGGACTTTCACTGTATCTCCTCCTAATCCCTCTTTCCTTCTTTTTTATTTCCTTCTTCAAGGTGAGGCAATGGAACAAGGTTTACGAGACTGCTGTCGATCCATACGAATTGGAAAGATCCTGATTCAGAGTGATGAGGAGACTCAAAGAGCCAAAGTATATTATGCCAAGTTCCCCCCAGACATTTACAGGAGAAAAGTCCTTCTGATGTATCCGATTCTCAGTGAGTGGCTTGTGTTTAATTTGTAACATTTGGTTAGGGTTTAAATTCAACTTAATGCCCGCCTTCTAGGTACCCTTATATAAAGGTGAAAACTGTTTCTAAATGTGTTTTTTGTTTTTCTCAGTTTGATTTGGAGTTTCCCTGGGCAGTTCTCTGGGGAATTTTTATTGTGTAATAAGACAATACACATTAGTCAAACTTTATTAGCTCCAAAAACTTCTATCTTAAAATTAACACATTGAAGCAAAGGATTTAATGAGGCAAAATATATAGAACACAGAAAATACATTGAAATATGTCCCTTCTCTAGCCCAATGAGTATAGCAATGATTTTCTCAAGGATTTATCCTCTTTGGAGGTAATATTTTTTTTCCTATTCTAGTCTGTTTCCTAAGCTTACTCAGATCCTGGGGTTGGGGGTAGTGGGTGGGTGTTATATTTGATATCTCAAATACTGAACGAATTTAGGGCTTGTTGTGCATTTGAAAACTGAAAAGTATATGGCTTATGTCTGTTATTGAAAATAACATCATTGATAAAAAACAGGCACCTTCAAATAAAGCTTTGTCTTGTAGTATCTTTTTTTTAAAGATCTTTATTGGAGTATAATTGCTTTACAATGGTGTGTTAGTTTCTGCTTTATAACAGAGTGAATCAGCTATACATATACATATATCCCCATATCTCCTCCCTCTTGCGTCTCCCTCCCACCCTCCCTATCCCACCCCTCTAGGTGGACACAAAGCACCGAGCTGATCTCCCTGTGCTATGCGGCTGCTTCCCACTGGCTATCTGTTTTACATTTGGTAGTGTATATATGTCCATGCCACTCTCTCACTTCGTCCCAGCTTACCCTTCCCCCTCCCTGTGTCCTTAAGTCCATTCTCTACGTCTGCGTCTTTATTCCTGTCCTGCCCCTAGGTTCTTCAGAACCACTTTTTTTTTTAGATTCCATATATATGTGTTAGCATACAGTATTTGTTTTTCTCTTTCTGACTTACTTCACTGTATGACAGACTCTAGGTCCATCCACCTCACTACATATAACTCAATTTTGTTTCTTTTTGTGGCTGAGTAATATTCCATTGTATATATGTGCCACATCTTCTTTATCCATCTGTTGATGGACACTTAGGTTGCTGCCACGTTCTGGCTATTGTAAATAGAGCTTCAGTAAACATTCTGGTACATAACTCTTTTTTTTCTTTTTTTTGCTGTACATGGGCTTCTCACTGTTGTGGCCTCTCCCATTGCGGAGCACAGGCTCTGGACACACAGGCTCAACAGCCATGGCTCATGGGCCCAGCTGCTCCGCGGCATGTGGGATCTTCCCAGACCGGGGCACGAACCCGTGTCCCCTGCATTGGCAGGCAGACTCTCAACCACTGCGCCACCAGGGAAGCCTTTTTCTTTTTATTTTATTTATTTATTTTTTTTGTACATGACTCTTTTTGAATTATGGTTTTCTCAGGGTGTCTAGTAGTATCTTATATTACATTATTAAACTGCCTTTACTTCGAAGAAACTCAAAGGCATTTTGAGATGAATGTTGAAGTTGCCAGTGCATTTGGTTGTCATTTTATTTCAGGCACTGGAAATACTGTAATTGAAGCTGTAAAGGTTCTCATAGAACATGGAGTTCAACCTAGTGTTATTATCCTACTCAGTCTGTTCTCCACTCCTCATGGTGAGTTCATGCTCTTGATGGTCATGGGGTGGTTAAGTGTACATCTGCCCAGCATCTCATCCTGAGGAAAAGTTCATTTGCTTCCACATTAAATCCAAATTGAATTTTGGTAGTTATAACTTGTGTTTGTCATCTCTAAGCTTAGTGGTAATACTTTACACCATTCTACTGTTGTTCAAATTCAAATGGAGAAGTATGAACTAACTCCATTGAAGGGGATTGCAGTTGTTTTCATGGTGGCCCTGTTTGAGTAGAGCTTGCAGATGGCTGAAAGGTCGTTATTTCTCCTGGCTCCCCACCTGAGCCTGAAAACTGCTCTCAAGCAGCAAGAAACTCAAGGTTCTAGCTAGCCCTGTGGTCTTACTGAAGTAAGCTTTGCAGTGTGAAGCAAAGATCAAAAGTGTGTAAAGTTAGACTTCTGCTCAAAGGGCACAGTGAAAGAACTTGTATCCTCCATTTCCTGAGAAAGGTAAGCCTAATTTAAGACCCTAGTTTTTTTGCCATGTAATCTAAGACGATTGTGAAAGTATCCTAAGAAAATAATCATAAAGTCATGTAGAAATTCAGCATTTAGGATAGTCACTGTAGAGCTGTATTTCATGTAAGAGAAAATTTGAAAGTATATAAATGACTTACTTGGAAATGGGTAAATAAGTATACAGTTGACCCTTGAACAACGTGGGTTTGAACTGCGTTGATCCACTTATACGTGGATATTTTTCAATACTGAAAACTACACTACTACACAGTCCATGGTTGGTTGAATTCATGTATGCAGAGGAACTGTAGATACAGAGGGTCATCTATAAGTTATATATGTGGATTAACCCCCATGTTGTTCAAGGGTCAACTGTATATTCAAAGAATGTAATATTCTATAACTGTTCGATCATGTTTTTGAAAAAATATTTAATGACATCAAAAATCTGGTAAATGTAAGAGCAGAATAAACAACAGCATTAGAATAGTATAAAATGTCATCACCAAGTTTAGAGATGACTAATACAAATTATGACTATTATGACTACCAAAATCAGACTTGGATTAAGATGGGACCTACTAAATCTTTCCTCAGCATGAAAGGCTAGAGAGATGCACAATACTATTTCAATTTTCATTTTAAATCAATATTAATAGTGGTTGTCTTAGGGTGGTGGGATTCTAAGTGATTCATTTTCTTTTTTAAGCTTTTTTTTTGTATTTTCCAAATGTTCTACAATGAATTTGTATTTGTTTCATAATCGAAAAGAAAGAGAAATATGTGGCTTCTAGTTAGGGCATTTCCTCATTTCCAAATGTTCCAAGTCTCAGCCAACCCTGAAGAGGCTACAGAGAAACCAGTTGGGAGGGCTGCGTTTAGTATGCCATTGATTATTTTACTGTTTCATAATAAAAAATTACCTGTAGTTCAAATGTTGATGGTGACAAAGGGTAATTTGCTTGGTTATCCATCCATATAACAGAGGTGGTATTGTAAACATTGAGATAACGAAATAATTATTGGGTTTCCTGTCTTTGGGAGAAGAAAAGTAACTGTGATGTAATAGCTGTTATAGTATACATTAGAATAGTATACTAATTCTTTGACATTATAGATGAAAAAATCTTATTCCGTGACAGCCTTGCTATGGCTTTTTAGTTTGACTGGCATCCTAGCTAGTCCCTTTCCTTTCTTCCTCCATCTCCTCCCCACCCAAGCTAGAGTCATAACTTCTCAAAAGCTAGCTTTCTCTAACATAACAAAGAAGTCTTCGCACCTGTTTCAACAGTGTTCCAGTTGAGAAACCAGCATCTTATGTATGATCCTGTTTCCAGAAAGGCCTGTATTCTCTGTATTCCAGCTGCCTTTAAAATAAAACAAAAAAATACTCTTCAGGGGAAAAGTTGCTATAACTGAATATATTTTTCAAATCTTGGATAGAAAACAATTTGATTGTAAGAATTTATCAGTGAGTGGGTGGAAACATAGTCTGACTACTATCAAAATTTTTCAGATACAGACATTATATAAACTAAGAGATTAACCAAGTCTGACTATGTGTCCAAAGGTCATTGCTCTTGGTCTTCTGTCAATATTAGACCTAGTGACTGATTATAAAATTACTGAATTCCAAGTAATGTTATCAAAAAATTCCACCATAATAACAATTCTTTTTTATTTTTTGAAGGTGCCAAATCAATCATTCAAGAATTTCCAGAGATCACAATTTTAACTACTGAAGTTCATCCTGTTGCACCTACACATTTTGGACAGAAATACTTTGGAACAGACTAAGTTATTGAAGGAAAATTATTCTATTGTGTAATATTACAGTTATGAGTTTCTACCTGTTTGACTAATTCACTTGAGGAATGACATAGAAAATTGTGTTAAAGATACTTTGTAATTTTTGGAAGTGGGTATATTAATAGGAAATACTTGAGGTTTGTTTTTTTATTCAGTTATTTCTTGACTGTTGGCACCAAATTCAGCAATGAAGCACACGCAACTCTTCAAAAATATTTTTATAATGTTCTTATGCAAATTGCTGATCCATCAGTGCATTGAAACTGTTCCCTAATTTATGAACCTCAGTTTAAAGGTTGCTTGCAGCCACAAATAAAACCCAAATGGGAGTCAGTTCATTGGCCCACTCTAGTTTGCATTTTGTTTAGTTTGCTTTTAGTTCTAGGAAGATTTCATGTATATGTGGCTGTTGTCACCTTCCTATACTTTTTTTTTTTTTTTTTCTTTTTGCGGTACGCAGGCCTCTCACTGTTGTGGCCTCTCCCGTTGCGGAGCACAGGCTCCGGACGCGCAGGCTCAGCGGCCATGGCTCATGGGCCCAGCCGCTCCGCGGCATGCGGGATCTTCCCGGGCCGGGGCATGAACCCGTGTCCCCTGCATCGGCAGGCGGACTCTCAACCACTGCGCCACCAGGGAAGCCCTACTCTTTACTTCCTAGTATAATACACAGTGGTAACTTGGAGAGGATGAAAAAAGAATGCCTCATAGAATTTTACATTTCCATTAATGTCCTCACTCAGTTGGCAGATCCAGGATATACAGTTAGCTCTTCGTTCAAGCCATTATGTTCTTCATGGCTCACTTCCTACCCTGTGCATTGTTGGTAGGTGCCTTGTCAAGTGTAATGCAGTGAAGATGATGGTGGGGCATTTCCAGCAACTGGAACTGTAACATTAATTTGCTTAGATTGAACCAGGGATGTCTGGATGCTGACAGGGGAGGGCTAAATACTGTTAATGCCATCAATGCCCTAGAAATGAATTGGTGGTGATTTTTCTGAGGTGTGGGGGAAAGGATGGTTTCTTGCTGGGCGTATAGCCAATAAGTAAATTAAAATGCTTCATTTTTAATTTGGATGTTTCTACTAGAGGCCTTTGATTTGGAACTTAGTTCTTTTGCATGTTTGTCAATTGTAGATGTATTAAAATGTGAAAAAATACCATGATATTAAAAATATCCCTAAGATTTATATGTGTTAATATTTAGGCTTCTGAAAGGAAGATAAATCATTTTAGGAAAGGATGTTCGTGTTCTGAAACTTGCTTGTAAAATCATGATCTCATTTTACATTGATATTAAAACATTTTAACAATGGTGGCTGGCTGATTACTTGATTAATTATACTCTTATAGCCCCATAGGCAGCTGTTGTGGGCTTCTGTTTAAAAAAAAAAAAAGCAGAAAAGAACAGAAGCCCGTTTCTTAGAAAGAACCAAAGCTAACAGAAGTCAGCAAAGATTCAGGGAAAGGAAGGAAACCTGGTGTAAAATGTACTGCATTTTCCCTTTGGAGCCTAGAAGGACTTCACTATATTTTTCCCTTTATTTTTGAAGACTATCATAATAAACTGAGATTAATAGATAAGTTATCCATATTACAATTCTTCCAAGGCAAATGTTGCTCTCATGTTCTTGTTGAAATTATCATCTGTATTTGTCAGTTAAGTATTTTGATACAATGTAGATTTTGTTTATTCCTGATTAGCAGAAGCTCTAACTGAAGCCCATTAAAACCAAGATCTTTATCTCCTTGTCCCAGGAAAGATGTGAGCCAGCAAATTTAGATAGAGACCAGATCTGCTTCAGGTTGATGCACTGAATTAATTTGGAAAGGTGATGTTTACCACTGTAGGAATCAGTGCTTCTGAGTTAGTGCTTATATTAGGGTTTCAATATTTTGTTTGAAGTGACTTTCCAGAACATTAGACAAATTCATATTCGAGTATAGGTATAAAATGATATTTCAAGCAAATTAATTTTATATTATCAGCCATTTAAATTTAATGTGTCTCTGTTCCTTTTCATCACTGGACATGATTGGGAATTGACTACATTTGGTTCCCACATAAATGGAATTCCTACTATAAGCAGTAGGAATTATTCAGCGGGGTCATATTTCCCACTGGTGATGGTCCTCTACCCCTCTGTAGATTTCAAGAGCAGTTTTAACTATGTCTTTTGAAGTTTGGATCTTATTAGCAAATGAGGTGTTATTTGTAGGGTTAATCAATTGCAAGACTCTTTTGAACCCAGGAAATTTTCTAAATGACACAAAATTAACAGTCTATTCAAAACTGGATTGTTTTTAATGACATGAACTTCACAACAGTATAAACTGTGTAGATTCCTTATTGAAGAAAGAAACCCTAACACAGTAAAAACAAGAAGCAGTATACATGAGTATTTATCAAAAGTTGAATGTGCATCAGAATCACCTGGAGGGCCACAGATGGCTGGGCCTCACACCTAGAGTTTCTGATTCAGTAGGTCTGGAGTAGGTCCCAGGGACTTGCATATCTAAGTTCCTAGGTGATACTGATGTTGCTGGTTGCATGGCCACAACTTGATTTCAGACATTTCTTCTTATTTAAGCATTTAATTATACAAATTTCCCTATAAATACTGGTTTGGTTATACCCGCCAAATTTTGATATGTTGTGTTTTCATTTTCATTTGGGTCAAAATACTTTTTTCATTTTCCTTTTGATTCCTTCTTTGATCTAGGGCTATTTAGAAGTGTGCTATTTAATCTTCAAATATTTATTGGATTTTCTAGATTTATTTTTGGTATTGATTCCTAATTTAATTCAGAGAATATACATCATATAATTTGAATCCTTTTCAATTTTAAATTCATTTGTCTTATGGCCCATTATATAGTCTCTCTTGGTAAATCTTCCCAGTGTGCTTTAAAAGTATGTGTATACTACTGTTGTTGGGTGGAGTGTTCTATAAATGTCAATTAGGTCATGTTGATTGATGGTGTTGTTCAGGTCTTTGATTTATTTACAGATTTTCTGTTTATTCTATCAATTATTGAGAGAGGGGTGTTGAAATCACTCACTAAAATTCTGGATTTGTCTGTTTCTCCTTTCACTTCTATCAGTTTTTCCTTCATGTATTTTGAAGCTCTGTTGTTGGGTGCATAAACTTTTAGGATTGTTATGTCCTCTTGATGGATTGATACTTTGTCATTATGAAATGTCTCCTTTTATCCCTAGTAATGTTCTTTGTTCTGAAATCTACTTTGGCTGCTATAAATATAAACATTCCAGCTTTCTTTTGATAGTGTTAGTATGGTATTTTTTTTCCTCCTTTTACTTTTAACCTATTGTGTTTTTATATTTATTCTGGGTTTCCTGCAGGCAGCCTAGAGTTGGATCTTGCTTTTTCATCAAAGTCTCTTTTTTAATTGGGATGTTTAGATCATTTTAATTTAATGTGATTATTGATATGCTTGGTTTTTAAATCTACCATTTTGTTATTTGCCTTCTATTAGTCCCATTTGCTTTCTCCTCTTTTTCGACCTTCTTTGGATTAATTGAATATTTATGATTCCATTTTGTCTCTTTTAATGGCTTATTAGATATAATGCTTTGTTTTTTAGTGGTTCCTTTAGGGCTTATAGTATACACCTTTAACTTATCACAATCTATTTCACATTTCAGAACTTAAACAGTATATTGTACTTCCATTCCCCCCTCCACAGCCTTTGTGCTATTATTGTCATACATTTTACTTCTACATATGTTACACTCCACAATTCATTGCTATTATATTTTGCTTTCAACAGTTATATTTTAAAGAGATGTAAAAAGAAATAAGAAAAAAAAGAAGTCATTTTAATTTATCCATTTTGGGTGCTTTCTATTTCTTTGTGTAGATCCAGGTTTCCATCACATATTATTTTCCTTCTACCCAAAGGAATTCCTTTAACATTTCTTATAGGGCAGGTCTCCTAATAAGAGATTCTTTCAGCTTTTGTGTGTATGAAAAAGTCTTTATTTCACCTCTGCTTTTGAAAGATATTTTTCCAGTGTGGAATTTTAGCTTGGCAGTTTTTTTTCTTTCAGTACCATAAAGATGTTGCTTCACTGTCTTTCTTGTCATGTTATTGATAGGTCTGCTGTTATTCTTCCATTTATGTTTAATGCAATTACTGATAAAGTAGGATTTACATCTGCCATTTTGCTATTTGTTTTCTATATGTCTTATATATCTATTTTGTTCCTCTATTCCTCCATTACTCCTTTCTTTTATGTTAATTGGGTATTTTCTAGTGTGCCTGTGTCAGGTATCCTTAAGACCACTCCCAGGGCTCATTAGGACTCAGAATTCATTATAATTATGGTTATGATTTATTACAGCAAAAAATATGAAGCACAATCAGCAAAGGGAAAGGCACATGGGGCAAAGTCTGGAGGAAATCAGGTACAAGCTTTCAAGAGTCCTCTTCCAGTAGAACTGCACAGGATGCACTTAATTCCTCTATCTATAGATTGTAACAACATGTGTGAAGTGTAGTCTACCAGGGAAGTCCATTTGCTTCAGATTCCAGAGTTTTTATTGAGGTTTGGTCACATAGGTACCCAGTGCCTGCCTGATTGATCATAGTTATCAAAACAGACCACCTTAAGGAAAGCAAGTGTTCACCATAAATTACATTATTTACAGACTATCTAGACATATTGATAGACTGTGTTTCAAACCTCCAAGTGTGCAAAAACACTTTTATGAGTTAAAATATTCTAAGAGCTCAATTCCTGGTAGTTGGACAAGGGCCATTCATGAAAACAGACTCTTAATGGGAATGTGCAAATTTTGAGCAACTTAGACCTGCTAAGTCAACTTTCTGCAAAATTCACCCTCTTGGCCTTTGGCTCTCTTACAGGAAAATGATTGCATTTTTCTGAGTACCTACATTTAGTTTAGCATTTGTATTGATATAAAAGATATAGTAATATATTAACATGAGTATGCCCAGCATGGAGGAGCCAGTGCAGGATAGGGATAGACATGAAGAAGCAACTAGTTCATCCTATAAAGCCATTATATAAATCTCCATATTTTTGTATTAATTTGTCTTTGGCCTATAGTTATTTGTACCTTATGATAAACTTGTGTAGAACTATTTAATACATTAATTAACTGATGTTAACTACATCAGATTCCTCTTAACATCAACCATTTCCCATTGATATCACATCCTGATGAGGCTTTAATTCAGGTTCCCAATACATATACTTATCAATATTTATATGAGGTAATTGAATCTTAGGAGCAATGCCAATATTAAACTGTATCACACTATGGTTATAGTCCAGTTTTGTTTCATTCAACAGGCCAGTAAGAATCAAGAGAGGTACTTATTATACCTTCTCAGCATAATTGACCTTTGCCCATTTACAAGATGTTATTATGGATGGGTATTGTCGCAACTGGCCAGGATTGGGTTATTTCCAGGTTCTAAGTCACATGTGTATTAATTTGCTAGTTTTGTCATAACAAAATACCATAGACTGAGTGGCTTAAACAACAGAAATTTATTTTCTCAGTTTTGGAGTCTAGTAGTCCAAGATGAAGGTTGTTGGCAGGTTTAGTTTCTTCTGAGGACTCTCTTCTTAGCTTGCAGATGGCTGTCTTCTCTGTCCTCACATGGTCTTTCCTCTGTGTGTACATATCCCTGGTCTCCCCTTGTGTGTCCTAATTTCCTCTTCTAATAAGGATACCAGTCATATTAGATAAGGGCCCACCCTAATGGCCCCATTTTGATTTAATCACCCCCTTAAAGGCCTTGTCTCCTGTACAGTCACATTCAGAGTTACTGGGGGTTAAGGCTTCAACATATGATTTTGTCCCTAATAGGGAGACAAAGGACAAGAGTGTAATTCAGTATGGTTCTTACTCCTGCTGACTGCATTACAGGGTATATCTGATTTTGATCCATTCTTGGGATGAGGGCTAGCAGAGTTGTATCAATGCAAATTACTCTTTGCCCCCAGAGGACTTCCATACATCTGAAGGTCCAAAAGTTTCCATAAGTGTGCCCTAGGTGAAGAGTCATTGCTCCATTGCTACTTCAGGCTTAATCTGTTTTAAAATAGTCAAGAGACCCTGTTGGGGATTAGGGTACAAGCCCCTTCCCAACATCAAGGCCTAGCACTGTCCAACATTATTCATTGAATCTGCCTGGTCTAGTTCACTAAAGCCTCATCATCTTCCCAGGCTGATTCGCATTCTTTACCTTTCTTCTGAAAGAGTATCCCTTCTAATTGGTCTGTTCTCACTGACAACTTTTTCTTCTGATTGCCACTCATTAAAAGTGAATTGAGTCTTCCCTTTGATGCTTAAACTGGCACCTATCTCTCCTACAGCTCTCTTCTATATCATGACCAATGTCTTCTATCTCATGGACCAATCTACCAGGCATGTTGTTGCCATTGCATACTAATTGCCTGAGTTTGATTAGGATACGTGTTTTGTACCCAAAAATGTTGGCTCCCCCATACTAAGGTTATATGGGTAGTAGTCACACCTAGATGTAATTTACTCTGAGTATGTCATAAAGGCCTCCCCAGGCCCTCCTTGTCTCAAGGTAGGGTCATTCCCTGTGGGGATACAAGCCTACCAGAACATTTTCATCAACTCAGTAAGAAACCCTGTATTCATTACATAAAGCCCCCTACATACGAACAATTTCCATTCCAAGAGCATTGTTCATAAGTCCAATTTGTAAGTCCAACAAAGCCTAGGTACCCAACTAACACAATAGGCTACATAGTACTGTACTGTAATAGGTTTATAATACTTTTCACACAAATAATACATAAAAACAAACACAAAAAATAAAACATTTTTAATCTTACAGTACAGTACCTTGAAAAATACAGTAGTCCAGTACAACAGCTGGCATACAGGGGCAGGCATTGAGTGAACAGGCAAGAAGAGTTACTGACTGGAGGAGGGAGAGGAGGTGGGAGATGGTAGAGCTGAAGGATCGTCAGCAATAGGAGATGGAGGGCAAGCTGCAATTTCACTCACACCTGATGTTGATGGCACAGGTTCTGGTTCCTTGCTGGATTCAATTCTATCTACCCTCTTGAAAAAACAATCCAGTGATGTCTGGGTAGTAGCTCTTTATTTCTCATCATCCTAATAAAGATACTGTACTACTATCCTCTATACAGTACTGTATAATAAAGTACACAAAAGCACAACCACTTGTAGAGGATGCACACATGTGACAACGTATGCCAGAAATGTGAATTAACTTATGTGATTCGACATGCAAACATACGTTCACATCTTTGAAAGTTCGCGACTTGAAGGTTTGTATGTAGGGGACTTACTGTAGTAATCACTCTCCATTTTCCCTCCATCAGTCCCTGGAAACCATTAATCTACTTCCTGTCTTTTTGGATTTGCCTATTCTGAACTTTGATATAAATGTAATCATATAATATGTGATCCGTTTTCAGTTGATTTTCATGTATATTGTAAGGAAAGAGTTCGACTTTATTCTTTTTTTTTTTTTTGGCTGAGCTGTGCGTGGCATGCAGGATCTTAGTTCCCCGACCAGGGATGAAACCTGCACCCCCTGCAGTGGAAGCATGGAGTCTTAACCACTGGGCTGCCAGGGAAGTTCCTGATTTTATTCTTTTGCATGTGTTTATCCAGTTATCTCAGCACCATTTGTTAAAAAGTATTTATTCCCCACTGAATTGTCTTGGTACCCTGTCAAAAATCAATTGACCATAAATGTAAGAGTATACTTTTGGACTCTCAATTCTGTTTCATTGTTGTATACGTCTATCCTTATGTCAGTTTTGATTACTGTAGTTTTATAGTAAGTTTTTTTTTCTTTCTTTTTTTTTTTGCGGTACGCGGGCCTCTCACTGTTGCGGCCTCTCCTGTTGTGGAGCATAGGCTCCGGACGCGCAGGCTCAGAGGCCATGGCTCACAGGCCCAGCCGCTCTGTGTCATGTGGGATCTTCCCTGACTGGGGCACGAACCTGTGTCCCCTGCATCGGCAGGTGGACTCTCAACCACTGCACCACCAGGGAAGCCCAGTTTTTTAGTAAGTTTTGATAACAGGAAATTTGAGTTCTTCTACTTTTTTCTTCTTCAGGATTATTTTGGCTACTTGGAATCTCTTGCAATTCCTTATGAATTTTAAGATAAGCTTTTCCATTTCTGCAAAATGGGCCACTGGGAATTTGATATGGGTTACATTGAATCTGCAGGTCACTCTGAGTAATGTTGACATCATAACAATATTGTTTTCCAATTCATGAACATGAGATCTTTCCGTTTCTGTCTTTAATTTCTTTCAACAATGTTTTGTAGTTTTCATTGTACAAGTCTTGTACCTCTTTGGTTAAATTTATCCCTAAGTATTTTATTCATTTTGATGCCATTGTAAATGGAATTGTTTTCTTAATTTCCTTTCAGAATGTTCATTGCTACTGTATAGGTATAGTAGTGATTTTCTATGTTGATCTTTTTTCTTTCTTTAAAGTTTTTTGATGTGGACCATTTTTAAAGTCTTTATTGAATTTGTTACAATATTGCTTCTGTTTTTATGTCTTGGTGTTTTGGCTATGAGGCATGTGGGATCTTAGCTCCCTGACTAGGGATTAAACCTGCACGCCCTTGCATTGGAAGGCGAAGTCTTAACCACTGGACCACCAGGGAAGTCCCTGAGTTGATCTTATATCCTGCAACTTTGCTGAATTTGTTTATTAGCACTAAAAGGTTTTTTTGTGTGTGTAACCTTTAGGATTTTCTATATATAAGATTATGTTATATGCATATAGAAATAATTTTACTTCTTTCTTTTCAATTTGAATGCCTTTTATTTCTTTTTTGCCAAATTCTTGCGGCTAGAACTTCCATTATAATGTTGAATAAAAGTGGTGAAAGCAGACATCTTTGTCTTGTTCCTGATCTTAGGGGGGGGGATAATTTCAGAATTTCATCATTGAGTATCATTATAAAATGTATACCTCTTCATCTCCCTTAACATGTTTTGTTTGAAGTCTATTTTGGCTGATAATAGTATACTCACTTCAGTTTTCTTAAGGTTGCTCTTTGCATGATATGTCTTTACTTTCAGCCTAATTTTATTTTTGAATCTAAACTGTCTCTCCTGTAGACAGAATGTAGTTGGATATTATTTTATCCATTCTGACAATCTCTGCCTTTTGATTGTATTGATTAATTCATTCACATTTAATATTATAGTATCATTTAATATTATAGTATCATTTAATATTATAGTATCATTTAATATTATAGTATCAATATTTGGGTTTATGTCTGCCATTTTACTTTTTCTTTTCTGTATGTCTTATATCTTTCTTGTTCCTCCATTCTCCCTTCCCTACTTTCTTTTGCATTAAGTTTTATAATATTATACTTTAATTATTATTCACTATATTTTTGTGTTATTTTCTTATTGGTTACTTTAGACTCCAGGGCTTACCATATACATCTCAACTTACCAGAATCTAATTTAGATTCATACTAACTTAATTCCAATGACATATAGAAATGTTACTCCTGTATAGCTCTATTCCCTTTTCCCCCTCTTTGTGCTATTATTGTTATATATATTACATTTAAATGTTACAAACCCAACAGTTCATTGTTACAATTGTTACTTTGTACAATTTTGTGTTTTAAAGAAACTAAGAAAAAATAAATATATAGTCACAGAGTTTGTTATATTAACCTTCCTATTTATCATTTCTTTTTTTTCATTGTTTTATATAGATTCAACTTACTATCTTGTATCATCTCCTTACTCTGATATGGCTTTGCTCCCTCCTACCTCCCTTGTGCTTCAACTGCCAAATATATAATATTATTATATGTTATAGGTCCAACAGTACATTGTATACAAATTGTTTTGTACAATTGCTTTTATCAGTTAAGAAAGGAAAAAAAATGCATTTATACATTTATAATTATATTATGAATTTTAATTGTATATATTTATATTATATATAATTATAATTACCTTTACTGGTACTCTTTGTGTGTGGGGATTTGAGTTACTGTCTGAGGTCACTTGTTTTCATACCAAAGAACTTCCTTTCACATTTCTTATTAAGCAGGACTGCTAGCAACATATTCTCTCTTTCTTGTTTGTCTAGGAATATATTTAGTTCTCTGTTTTTTATCATGGTAAAATATATATAACATAAAACTTGCCATTTTAATCATTTTAAGTGCACATTTCACTGGCATTAATTATATTTACAGTGTTGTACAACCAAGCCACTATTTCATTTTTTGTTATCCAAACAGAAACTCTAACCATTAAGCAATAATTCCCATTCTCTCCCTCCAGACCGTGGTAACCTTATATCTTCTTTCTCTCTATGAATTTGCCTAATCTAGATATTTCATGTAAGTAGAATCATACAATATATATATCCTTTTGTGTCTGGCATAATTTTTCAAAGTTCATCCACATTTTAGCATGTGTCAGAACTTCATTCCTCTAAGGCTGAATGATATTCCACTGTATGTAAATAACAGTATTTGTTTATTTATTTATCTGATGATGGACACTTGGCTTGCTTCTACCTTTTGGCTATTGTGATATGGCTGCAGTGGGCATTAACATACAAGTATCTGTTTGAGTCCCTGTTTTCAATTTTTTGGACATACATGTAGGAGTGGAATTGCTGGATCATATGGTAATTCTATGTTTAGCTTTTTGTGAAGTTGGTAAACTTTTTCACAGCAGCTGTCCTATTTTACATTTTCAACAGCAATGTACAAGGGTTGCAATTTCTCTACATCCTCACTAACACTTGTAATTATATATATATAATAGCCATCCTAATGGGTGTGAAGTGATATCTCATTGTAGTTTTGATTTGAATTTTCCTGATGACTGGATTTTGATCATCTGCTCTTGTGCTTATTACCCATTTGTATATCTTCTTTGCAGAAATGTCTATTCTAGTTCTTTGCCCATTTTTAAATTGGGTTGTTTGTTTGCTATTCAGTTGTGGGAGTACTTATATAAATAATATTAAAACCTTACCAGTTATATGATTTGCAAATATTTTCTCCTATTCTGTAGATAATATTTTCGCTTTTTTTGCTAATATCTGTTGATGCACAAAAGCTTTTCAATTTGATGACATCCAACTTATGTATTTTTGGTTATTGTTGCTTGTACTTTGGGTGTCATATCTAAAAATCCATTACCAAATCCAAGGTCATGAATACTTCCCTCTATGTTTTCTTTTTTTTTTTTTAATGGTGTTAGTTTCTGCTTTATAACAAAGTGAATCAATTACACATATACATATGTTCCCATATCTCCTCCTTCTTGCATCTCCCTCCTTCCCACCCTCCCCATCCCACCCATCCAGGTGATCACAAAGCACTGAGCTGATCTCCCTGTGCTATGCGGCAGTTTCCCACTAGCTATCTATTTTACGTTTGGTAGTGTACATATGTCCATGCCACTCTCTCACTTTATCACAGCTTACCCTTCCTCCTCCCCATATCCTCAAGTCCATTCTCTAGTAGGTCTGTGTATTTATTCCTGTCCTGCCCCCAGGCCCTTCACGACACTTCTTTTTTTCTTAGATTCCATATACATGTGTTAGCATACGGTATTTGTCTTTCTCTTTCTGACTTACTTCACTCTGTATGACAGACTCTAGGTCCATCCACCTCATTACAAATATCTCCATTTCGTTTCTTTTTATGGCTGAGTAATATTCCATTGTATATATGTGCCACATCTTCTTTATCCATTCATCCGATGATGGACACTTAGGTTGTTTCCATCTCCTG
>RJWK010023006.1:0-29442 GCA_004363435.1 Platanista minor | reverse complement strand
GATCTCCCTGTGCTATGCAGCAGCTTCCCACTAGCCATCCATTTTACATTTGGTAGTCTATATATGTCAGTGCTACTCTCTCACTTCATCCCAGCTTCCCCTTCCCCACTGTGTCCTCATGTGCATTCTCTAAATCTGTGTCTTTATTCCTGCATTGCCACTAATTTCATCAGTACCGTTTTTTACATTCCATATATGTGTTACATAAGGTATTTGTATTTCTCTTTCTGACTTACTTCACTCTCTATGACAGATTCTATGTCCATCCACCTCATTACAAATAACGCAGTTTTGTTCCATTTTATGGCTGAGTAATATTCCATTGTATATACGTACCACATCTTTATCCATTTATCTGTTGATGGACATTTAGGTTGCTATCATGTTCTGGCTATTGTAAATAGAGCTGCAGTGAACATTGTGGTACATGTCTCTTTCTGAATTATGGTTTTCTCAGGGTATATGCCCAGTAGTGGGATTGCTGGGTCATAAGGTAGTTTTTTAAGTTTTTAAAGGCACCTCCATACTGTTCTCCATAGTGGTTGTATCAGTTTACATTCCCACCAACAGTGCAGGAGGGTTCCCTTTTCTCTACACCCTCTCCAGCTTTTATGGTTTCTAGGTTTTTTGATGATGGTCATTCTGACTGGTGTGAGGTGATACCTCACTGTGGTTTTGATTTGCATTTCTCTAATGATTAGTGATGTTGAGCAGCTTTTCATGTGTTTGTTGGCAATCTGTATGTCTTCTTTGGAGAAATGTCTGTTTATGTCTTCTGCCCATTTTTGGATTGGGATGTTTGTTTCTTTGATATTGAGCTGCATGAGCTACTTGTAAATTTTGAAGATCAATCCTTTGTCTGTTGCTTAGTTTGCAAATATTTTCTCCCATTCTGAGGACTGTCTTTTTGCCTTGATTATGGTTTCCTTTGCTGTGCAAAAGCTTTTAAGTTTCATTAGGTCTCATTTGTTTCTTTTTGTTTTTATTTTTATTACTCTAGGAGGTGGGTCAAAAAGTATCTTGCTGTGGTTTATGTTATAGAGTGTTCTACCTATGTTTTCCTCTAAGTGTTTTATAGTGTTTGGCCTTACATTTAGGTCTTTAATCCATTTGGAGTTTATTTTTCTGTATGGTGTTAGGAAGTGTTCTAATTTTATTCTTCTACAGGTAGCTGTCCCGTTTTCTCAGCACCATTTATCGAAGAGGCTGTCTTTTCGCCATTGTATATTCCTGGCTCCTTTGTCAAAGGCAAGGTGACCATATGTGCGTGGATTAATCTCTGGGCTTTCTATCCTGTTCTATTGATCTATATTTCTGTTTTTGTGCCAGTGCCATACTGTTTTGATTACTATAGTTTTGTAGTATTGTCTGAAGTCAGGGAGCCTGATTCCTCCACTTTTTCTTTCTCAAGATAACTTTGGCTATTCAGGGTCTTTGTGTTTCCATACAAATTTTGATTTTTTTTTAAGAATGCCATTGGTAATTTGATTTTGGAAAATTGGATTAGCATTCCAATCCAATGCCATTGGACTGCATTGAGATTTGTAGATTGCCTTGGGTAGTATAGTCATTTACACAATGTTGATTCTTCCAATCCAAGAGCATGGTATATCTCTCCATCTGTTTGTATAATCTTTGATTCCTTTCATCAGTGTCTTCGAGTTCTATGCATAGAGGCCTTTGCCTCCTTAAGTAGGTTTTATCCCTAGGTATTTTATTCTTTTTGTTGCAATGGTAAATGAGAGTGTTTCATTAATTTCTCCTTCTAATTTTTTGTTGTTAGTGTATAGGAATGAAAAAGTTTTCTGTGCATTAATTTTGTATCCTGCTACTTTACCAAATTCATTGGTTAATTCTATTGGTTTTCTGGAGACATCTTTAGGATTTTCTATGTATAGTATAATGTTATCTGCAGTGACAGTTTTACTTCTTTTCCAAGTGAGATTCCTTTTATTTCTTTTCCTTCTCTGATTGCCATTTCTAAAACTCCCAAAACTATGTTGAATAATTGTAGTGAGAGTGGGTAACATTGCTTTGTTCCTGATCTATCTTAGAGGAAATGCTTTCAGTATTTTATCATTGAGAATGATGTTCGCTGTGGGTTTGTCATATATGGCTTTTAGTAGATTGAGGCAGCTTCCTTCTATGCCCACTTTCTGGAAAGGTTCTACTGTAAATGGGTGTTGAATTTTGTCAAAAGTTTTTCTGCATGTTTTGAGATTATCTTATGTTTTTTATTCTTAAATTTGTTAATGTCGTGTATCACATTGATTGATTGTCATATATTGAAGAGTCCTGGCATTCCTGGTATAAATCCCACTTCATCATGGTGTATGATCCTTTAAATGTGCTGTTGGATTCTGTTTGCTTGTATTTTGTTGAGATTTTTTCATGTATGCTCATCAGTGATATAGCCCATTAATTTTTTTGTGTGTGTGACCTCTTTGCCTGGTTTGGTATCATGGTGATGGTAGCCTTGTAGGTTGAGTTTGGGAGTGTTCCTCCCTCTGCTATATTTTGGAAGAGTTTGAGAAGGACAGGTATTAGCTCTTGTCTAAATGTTTGGTAGAATTCACCAGTGAAGCCATCTGGCCCTGGGTTTTTGTTTGTTGGAAGATTTTTAATCACAGTTTCAATTTCAGTCCTTGTGCTTGGTCTGTTCAGATTTTCTATTTATTCCGGGTTCAGTCTTGGAAGGTTTTAATAGTCTAAGAATTTGTCCATTTCTTCCAGGTTGTGCATTTTATTGGCATATTCTTACTTGTAGTACTCTGTCATGACCCTTTGTGTTTCTGTGATTTCAGTTGTTACTTCTTTTTTATTTCTAATTCTGTTGATATGAGTCTTCTCCCTTTTTTTTCTTGATGAGTCTAGCTAATGGTTTATCAATTTTGTTTATCTTCTCAAAGAACCACTTTTAGTTTTATTGATCTTTGTTCTTGTTTCCTTCATTTATTTTTCATTTATTTCTGATGTGATCATTATGATTTCTTTCCTTCTGCTAACTTTGGGGTTTTTTGGGTTTTCTTTCTCTAGTTGCTTTAGGTGTAAGGTTAGGTATTTTATTTCAGATTTTTCTTATTTCTTGAGTTAGGATTGTATTGCCAGAAACTTGCCTCTTACAACTGTTTTTGGTGCATCCTATAGGATTTGGGTCATTATGATTTCATTGTCATTTTTTCTAGGGTTTTTTAAATATACTCTTTGATTTCTTCAGTGATCTCTTGGCTGTTTAGCCTCCATGTGTTTGTATTTTTTACAGTTTTTTTTCCTGTAATTGATATCTAGTCTCATAGCATTGTGGTCATAAAAGATGCTTGATATGATTTCAGATTTCTTAAATTTACTGGGACTGGATATGTGACCCAAGATGTGATCTATCCTGGAGGATGGTCCATGAGCACTTGAGAAGAAAGTTTATTCTGTTGTCTTTGGATGGAATGTCCTATAAATATCAAATTAAGTCCATCTGGTCTAATGTGTCATTTAATGCTTCTTTCCTTAGTTATTTTCTGTTTGGATGATCTGTCCATTGGTGTAAGTGGGGTGTGAATGTTGCCTGCTATTATTGTGTTACTGTTGATTTTCTCTTTTATGGCTGTTAGCCTTTGCCTTATATATTGAGGTGCTGCTTTGTTGGGTGCATAGATATTTAGAATTGTTATATTGTGTTCTCAGATTGATCCCTTTATCATTATGTAGTGTCCTTCTTTGTCTCTTGTAATAATCTTTATTTTAAAGTCTATTTTTTTATATGAGTATTGCTACTCCAGCTTTCATTTGATTCCCATTTGCATGGAATACCTTTTTCCATCCTCTCATTTTCAGTCTGTTTGTGTCCCTATGTCTGAAGTGGGTTTCTTGTAGACAGCATATACATGATCTTGCTTTTGTATCCATTCAGCTAGTCTGTGTCTTTTGGTTAGAGCATTTAATCCATTTACATTCAAAGTAATTATTGATATGTGTGTTCCTATTACCATTTTCCTAATTGTCTTGAGTTTCTTTTTGTTGGTCTTTCCCTTCTCTTGTGTTTCCTACCTAGAGAAGCTCCTTTAGCATTTGTTGTAAAACTGGTTTGGTGGTGCTGAACTCTCTTTGCTTTTGCTTTTCTGTAAAGCTTTTTATTTCTCCATCAAATCTGCATGAGATTCTTCCTAGGTAGAGGAATCTCGGTTGTAATTTTCTCCCTTTCATCACTTTAAATATATCTTGCCACTCCCTTCTGGCCTGTAGAGTTTCTGCTGAAAGATCAGCTGTTAACCTTATGGAGATTCCCTTGTATGTTATTTCTTGCTTTTCCCTTGTTGCTTTTAATAATTATTTCTTTATGTTTAATTTTTGTTAGTTTGATTAATATTTGTATTGGTATGTTTCTCTTTAGGTTTATCCTGTATCAGACTCTCTGCGTTTCCTGGGCTTGATTGACTTTCTTTTCCCACGTTGGGGAGGTTTTCAATGATAATCTCTTCTAATATTTTCTCAGGCCCTTTCTTTTTCTCTCCTTCTTCTAGGATGCCTATAATTTGCATGTTGGTGTGCTGAAAGTTGTCCCAAGGGTCTCTGAGACTGTCCTGCATTCTTTTCATTCTTTTTTCTGCTCTGCAGCAGTTGTTTCCAACATTGTATCTTCCAGCTCACTTATCCATTCTTCTGCCTCAGTTATTCTGCTATTGATTCCTTCTAGAGTGTTTTTAATATCAGTTATTGTGTTGTTCATTACTATTTGTTTGCTCTTTATTCTTCTAGGTCTTTTTTAAAAGTTCCTTATATTTTCTCTATTCTATTTCCGAGATTTTGGATCATTTTTACTATCATTACTCTTAATTCTTTTCCAGGTAGTTTTTCTATTTCCTCTTCATTTATTTAGTCTTGTGGGTTTTTATCTTGCTCCTTTGCCTACAAAATATTTCTCTGCCTTCTCAGTTTGTCTAATTTACTGTTTTAAGGTCCCCTTTTCCTAGGCCAAAGGGACATAGTTCCTCTTGCTTCTGTTCTCTGCCCCTGGTGGTGAGGTTGGTCCAGTGGCTTGCATAGGCCTCCTGATGGGAGGGAGTGGTGCCTGGACTCTGGTAGGTGGAACTGAGCCTTTTCCCTCTGATGAGCATGGTCATGTCAGGTGGTGTGTTTTTGGGAATATGTGGGCTTAGTATGACTTTAGGTAGTCTGTATGCTGATGGGTGGGTTTGTGTTCCAATCTTCTTTGTTGTTTGGTGTGAGACATCCAGTGCTAGGAGCTGCTGGCAGTTGGATGGAGCTGTGTCTTAAATTCAGATAGGGGTTTCCATGAGACCTCTCGGTGATTAATCTTCCTTGGGGACAGGAATTTTCTAGTGGTCCATCATCTTAGACTCAGTGCTCCCATCCCAGAACCTCAGGCCCGACATCAGGTTGAGGAACCAAGACCCTGCAAGTCACTCAACCTGGCAATACAGGGGATTAAAAAACATAACAGAAAAAGAAAAGACTAACAAAACCCCAGAAAAGTGGTAAAAAGTAAAATCAAACAAAGAAAAACAGAAACACAGTAACACACACAAAGGAAACAAAAACAGAACCAAATAAATCAAAAGACAAGAGAACAACCAGGCAAATAAAAGAACCCAATAACGAAATCAAACAATTAAAAAGAAAACTGATAAACTTCCCTGGTGGTACAGTGGTTAAGAATCCACCTGCCAATGCAGGGAACACAGGTTCGATCCCTGGTCCAGAAAGATCCCACATGCCACAGAATAACTAAGCTCATGCACCACAACTACTGAGCCTGTGCTCTATAGCCTGTGAGGCATAACTACTGAGCCCACACACCACAACTACTGAAGCTCCAGTGCTCTAGGGTCTGTGTGCTGCAACTACTGAGCCTGCGAATTGCAACTACTGAAGCCCGTGTACCTAGAGTCTGTGCTCAGCAAGAAGAGAAGCCACTGCAATGAGAAGCCTGCACACCACAATGAAGAGTAGCCCTTGCTTACCACAGCTAGAGAAAGCTCATGTGCAGCAATGAATACCCAACACGGCCAAGAAAAAAAAAAGAAAGATAACTGACAAAAACATGAAACCAAAAAACAAAACCATGGGCCCAACTGAAGAATGAAGCAAAGAAATGAAACAATCTGACAAAATTGATTTTAAAATAAAGAAGAAGAAAAAAGAGAAAGGGGAAAGAAGACAGAACAACAGAAAAGCAATGTAGAAATAGAAATATTAAAAAAATAAAATAGAAAATATATTAAAAAGACAAACAAAACTCGAGAAATGGTAAAAACAAAATCAAAGAAACAAAAACAGAAACAAGTTAACATTCACACACACAAGGAAAAAACAAAACAGAATCAGATAATACAAAACCAAGAGAACAACTAGACAAATAGAAGAACTCAAAAACGAAATCAAACAATTAAGATCAATACAAACAAAAACACAAAACCTAAAAACAAACCAAAGCAGTGTGCCAACTGAAGAATAAAGCAAAACAGAACAAACTGATAAAAATTATTTTAAAAAATAATAAAATTAAATAAAATAAAAAGGGAAAAAATACAAGACAACAAAAAAGCAAAGTAGAAATGGAAACATGAAAGAAAATTTAAAATATATTAAAGAAAAAAGGAAAAATTAAGGGAAAAGAACACAGAAAAAGACAGTAAAAATAGAAATATATAAAAAGATAGAAATATAAAAAAAATATAGAACACAAAGATCCCAAAAGACTAAATAAAAAAGAAAAATCCTAAAACAACAGCAACAAAGAAGAAAGAAAAATAATAACAGAGCCAAAACCAGAATGAATCAAAACATAATAAGATTAATAGTAATAATTATGTTTCCCTGGTATCTCAGCTGATAGTGTCCTTACACATGCCTTAAGCCACAGCCCACACTTGGCTCCCCAAGAGGCTCTCTTCTGTCTCCTGGCTGGTCTCTGGACATGCTGTGGGCCTTGTGGGGACCACTCAGACTCTGATCTGGCCCAATTCCTGCATGCGCTTGCCCCCAATGTCCATAGCTTCCAGAGCTAGACCATATTCATTTGTGGGGACACTCATTGTCTACTAAGATATTCCATAGATGCAGGGTCTACCTAACTGACTGCGGGGATTTAATCTGCAGCTTGCACTGATGATGGAAAGAGTTTTGACCTTCTTCCTTAGTCACCCCAACCCTGGGGGTCAGCTTTGGTTTTATCCCCAACTCTGCATGTGCTCCAGCCACAGGAGTCTGATCCTGAGTCTGCCTTGGAGCTCTTGGATCTGCCCCAGTGAGGATGCAGAGGTGGTATGACTGCTTGGACTGTGGGAACCCCAGTGGCACCCAATGCACAGGGAAGCCAGCAGCCATGGGAGCAAGAGATAAGGCCCTACTGAGGGCCTTTTCTGGAGCCCAGTGTAAGGCGTGTGTGGGCCAACCCTAGGCAGGCTTTTTCTGGTGCCCAGCAGCAGGGGTGCAAGGGCCAGCCCTGAGGGGGTTTTCTTTTTTATTGCCCTGCAGCCAGCACGTGAAAGCCAGCCCTAAGAAGGTTTCTTTTATTGTTCATCAGAAGGCGCTGGAATATGAGGACAGAGAGGCTACAATAGTGGCTCTTCCTCCTGCATGTGACTCAGTAATAGTGCCCTGCTTCCGTGGCAGTCCAGTCTTCTTCTGTAGGCATTCCCTGCTGTGAATTTCCTCCCTCCCATCCCCTCAGTCCATCTCCACACAGCCAACAGCAGTTCTTGCTCTGGGCCTCTTCTCCAGTCCCCATGCTCCAGCTCCTAGACCTCTTGCACACCTGTGAACACATGTCCCAGTCCGGGGCACGTAGGCCATGGTACAGACAGTCTGTATTTCTCACTCTGTCCCATCTGCCACCGACTGGCCACTTCACGCTCTTCTGACAGCCTCAGATGCTTCCCTCTGTCCCAATCAATTTCCCCTTAATAGAAGGGGTTTCCCCGAATTCTGGAATCTCTCCTCTGCTTCAGCTCCCCTGCTGTGGGGTGCAGGTCCTGTCCCACTTCTTCTTCTCCTCCTTCTCCCTTCTTTTTTCCATCCTACCCATTTATGCATGGATCTTTATAGTCCTTTCCAGTGTCCAGGGTCTTCTATTTTTCAGCCAGTGTTCTGTGAGAATTGTTTCATCTATAGATGTATTCCTGATGCATCCACGAAGAGAGATGATTTCCACAACCTCCTACTCCTCCACCATCTTGAATCTCCTCTGTTTATTTTAAACAACTTTATTAAGATATACTATACAGTAAACTACACATATTTAAAATGTACAATTTGATACGTTTTAATATGTATATACACCAATGAAAGTGTCACCGTGTTCAAGATAGTGAATATATCCATCACATCCAGAAGTTTCTTTATGTTCCTTTGAATTCTCTTCCTCTGCTCCTGACACTCTGTCTCCAGACAACCACTAAAGTATTTTCAGTCACTATGGCTTATTTTGTATTTTCTATAATTTTATATAAATGGAATCATACAATTTGGCTTTTTCACTCAGCAAGACTTTTTTGATTCATCTGTGTTTTTGCATATATCAATAGTTCATTCCTTTCTATTGCTGAGTATTATTCCATTTACAGACTGACTTTGGTGGGTAAAGGCTTTTTCCTGTTGAGTTGAGCTAATGTTATTGTCTTTAAGGTAACAGTTGAGCCGAACTGGAGCCAGGTCATATGGCTGCTGCTGGGTCTTCAGTGGGGCCCTTTGTTGGAGAGCCTGTTACCACAGGTTTGCAGTGAGCATGGATTTTGTCTGGTTCCTGGGTGGTTGGATCTGCTTCCAGGACCTTGTTTAGTAAGGCTGGTAGTAGCTCAAGTGTCCAGTTTGAGGTCGACAGCCAATGGGCTTGTTACCAGGTGTGCAGATAGGTGTGGCTCCCCCTTGGTCTTTAAAAGGGTTCTTGACAGGTGACTGGGCAGACACCTGGGCAGGCAGGATTGATTTTGTAGCCCTCACAGGCACTTTTTTCCATGGATGGCTGCCTAATTATTGTTACTGAGAAGAGATACAAGCGTGGTACCTCCTATTCCACCATCTTGTTGATATATTTAAATCTTCAATTTTTCTCTCAGCAATGTTTTATAGTTTAAAATGTACAGGTCTTGTACAGCTTTTGTCATATTAACCAGTGAATATTTCTTTCAATTTTTGCTATTATCCATGATATTTTTAAAATTTCAATTTCCAATTGTTTGTTGTTAGTGTATAATATTACAATTATTTTTATATTTATACAGTATCTTACAATCTTTCTAAAAACACTTATTTCTAGTAGGTTTATTGTGAATTTTATCAGATTTTCTACATAGGTAATCAAGTCATATGCCAATAAAGACAGTTTACTTCTGTCTTTATAATCAGTATGCCTCTTATTTCTTTATTTTGGCTTATTGACTGCCTAGACCATCCAGTACATCTTTTTTTTTTTTTTTTTTTTTTTTTTTGCAGTACGCAGGCCTCTCACTGTTGTCGCCTCTTCCATTGCAGAGCACAGGCTCCGGACGTGCAGGCTCAGCAGCCATGGCTCATGGGCTTAGCTGCTCTGCAGCATGTGGGATCTTCCCAGACCGGGGCATGAACCCACGTCGCCTGCATTGGCAGGTGGACTCTCAACCACCGTGCCACCAGGGAAGCCCACCAGTACATCTTTTATAATCTTGGATTTCAGGGAAGAGACATTCAGTTTTTGACTATTAAATATAAGTTGATATGGGTGTTCATAGGTTTTCATTTATCAAGTAAGGAATTTCCTTTTTTTCCTAGTTTGCTGAAGTTCCTAGTTGCTTTAAAATAAAGAAAATGTTTCCCTTGAAACCTTAGATTACAGGGAAGTTATACTTACCACCCATTATAGAAGATTACAGCTCTTGGAATTCAGTGTTCTTTTTTCATAATACATCCCACTGTGTGTATAGCTATCATCTGTGTCATCCTGTGAGGATTACAGCTTGGAAAATTAATTCAAAAATACTGATATTCTGGCCACACTGTTTCTGTGAGTTATAAATAAACTATCCTTAATCTCTGACTCCGGAATTTTATGTTTTCTACAAACATGCACTGTATTATAGAAGACTAACTTGTCAGCTTTCAAGCTAGATAAAACATTAGGCTCTTCAGAATTATTGACAGTACCTAGCTCTATTTTTCCTGGGTCTAGGAGTGAGATCTCAGAAAGGAACATGTTCTGAGACCAGAATGACCAAGAAGAACACTCATGGTTCAGTCTGAGAATGAAGTCCAAGACATCACGAACGTGAAATCTATTGCCTTCCAAGGGTGCTAACTAAGCCTAAAGCCCAACTCATAACCAGATCTGAGAGTCTCAAGGGAATTTTTTAAATGTTATCATGAAATACAATAAATACAAAATGATTTAATTTTGTAGTATATCAAACATTAGGTGTTAATTCTTTTTTTAAATTAATTAATTTATTTAGTTTTTTCTGTGTTGGGTCTATGTTGCTGTGCGTGGTCTTTCTCTAGTTGCAGAGAGTGGGGGTTACTCTTTGTTTTGGTGCACAGGTTTCTCATTGAAGTAGCTTCTCTTGTTGTGGAGCATGGGCTGTAAGCACATGGGCTTCAGTAGTTGTAGCATGTGGGCTCGGTTGTTGTGGCTTTTGGGCTCTAGTGCACAGGCTCAGTAGTTGTGGTGCACGGGCTTAGTTGCTCCACAGCATGTGGGATCTTCATGGACCAGGGCTCGAACCTGTGTCCCCTGCATTGGCAGGCAGATTCTTAACCACTGTGTCACCAGAGAAGTCCCTAATTCTTTATATTAACTAATTTAATTCTCATGATAACCATGTGAGTTTTTTATGTGTTAGTATTTTCACAGCATTGCACTTAAGTTTTCCTGAAACTTTTTATTGGAATTTTAAGGTCTTCCTTATAGTAATGCAGTGAGAAGACAGACAGTTTTTGCTTGCTTGTTTTCTTTCTTCTTCTTTTGCTTTTTTAAATCTGGCACTCTAAATAAACTTCAATATGGCTTCTAGGAAATGGTAATCATGTTTTATCAGTAATTAGTATTCTAAAGAAAGGTACTCAACCTTTCCTGCACACATGCCACATGCCAAATAGTATGTTGCACAAACATCACAGCTGTACAGACATATGCTGCAGATTATGTACACACAGTTGAATCATTCACTTGCCCCCACACATAAACACAAACACATGAACCTAGATATTTTGGCAGTTTCTCTGTGGTGTATTTCTTCATAACAGACCTATGGTCTTCAAGAGTGATGAGATAAGGAAATTATGCTGAACAGAAAATATTTTCTACTCATTATAGTACAAAAATACAGGCACAAACTATTAGAACTATTGCTTGATGTATGAATGTACTTGCTCAAACACAAAACAATGACAAAACAACTCTAATGGTAGAACAAGCATGTATTTCAGTGTTTTGAACTATTGAGATGTCTGAGCTTATAGAGACAAAGTCCAAAAATTGCCTGAAACTTGTCACTTATAAGTATTTTAGTTAATCATCCTTTTCAAAAATCTTATAGCATATTACCGTTTTAAGAAAGCTTTGTGATTATGCATTAGAATTTTATCATTTTAGAGCTCAGAATAATAAAAATATTGAAAGAATTAAATGGAGTCAGCTCTGTAAGAATAGAAGTTATAGGCAATTGATAAGCAGACAAATAATTCTTATCCTCAATAATGCAAGTTAATTTTGTTCAGTAGAGATAAAATTGCTTTCTATTCTAAAGAAAAGATTATCTCCAACATTTTATTGCTCTATAAGATATTAATTAATTTGCTTCTATTAGCAGATTCATTTCATCATTAGTGATTTTCTGTATAGGTATTTATTCTTCAAATTCACATTTAACATTCACTGATTTCCTCATTAAATTATTGAGTTAAATAAAATTATTAGTATCTGATGATTTTATATTTGTATAAATCATGCTTTAAACTTTTTGAAAGCTATACTTTAGTGGTACCACTAATTATATTTCATAAGTGAAGGAACTATGATTCAGAATATTAAATAAATAGTTGTTCAATTTGATTGCCTGACTACTAGCAAATCACATATTAAATTCTAGTTCTTTCCACTTCTCTACTAATGCTTAATTAGTGATATATCCTAAAATTTCATCTTATATTTCTGACTTTCCTGTTTTTACATCTGATTACCTATATACACACTGCCACACACATCCATACACACTCACACCTTGAACAAGAAAAGAGATACCTAAAAGTAATGTGAAGTTTGGAAACAATGACAAAATATTCTAGTTCTTTGAATTTCTTTATTATTTTTATTTTCACCAATATTAAAATAGGAAAATACTAAGCTAACAGGGAGGGCCACATGTTAATGAGTGGAAACATGCAACATATATTGTGTTTTGCTTCTACTTGCTAAATCAGTACAGCTCTTAGTAAACAGTTTTCAATCAAGTGTGAAGGGATATTAAAAGTTATAATATTTTATTGTGTTTTATTGTGATACTTATGTGTACAGTGTTATCATATTTTCAACCTTCTTACCATTTTTTTTTCTTGCAACTGTTTAGATATAATGTACCTCTTTTGGAGTGGAAGATGTTTTCATTTAAAGCAATGGTGGATACACCAAAGAAACAAGGAATTCAGTTTTTAAAATAACATGCTTTGTATTTTAAAAAAGAAGGAAAATTTAAGGAGGGGAAATGTATTTTGTTTAAGAATACCACATGGACAGAAAATGTGTCTTATTAGGTCTACTGTTTCTCTGTCAAAGACTGAGAGCTGTGCAGAAAAGTAAACAGTGCTTTTTATTCCTTGGGCAGAAATATTCCATCAAATTTATTTTCCTTTTTGAATAGCATGTTGAGTAGGAGAGAAGGAGAGAGAATGTTGGTTTTGAAAGGGATTTCGAAATTATTCTTTGCAAAATATTTCTTTTTGAAAGAACAGCATATGCATAAAATAGTCCATTAACTCTTGCTCAACAATGCTCCTGACCCATAATGCTCCTTTTTGTCAAAAGTCCTTAGCTAAAGAGGACCTTAGTTCAAATCAGTGGTTCCCAGACTGTGCTGTGGAAAACCTTCTTCACCAGTTGTTAGCAGTTGCTAGGTTTGAAGGGAAAGGTGAGAAGGTGGGTAGTCTACAACTAAATATGCTTGAGAAACCCTGAGTTGATTAAAGTTAAATAGATTTCATTTTTGCACAATATTTTAGAGACTTTGTTATCCTAATTTAACTTTTTATTTATTTTAGCTATTTATATTAATTTAGCTTTTTGAGATGATGTTTGTTGGAGGATTGGTGGACACCTCTTAAAATCCTGTTGTCTGGAAAGGGTGTATCTGGAACAAAGGCCATCTTTGACTTTAAATGGGAAGCTCTGTGATGGAAATATCATTCCTCTTTTGTTCATCACTTATTCTCATTGGTAAGTACAGCAGACATCCAATAAGTATTTTATGAGTACAATGCCATCTCCTTTTTAACCAACCCTATTAATCAAGTGCCTTCTACCTTAAACAAGTCACTTAATACCCTCTCTGTACAGTAAATGGAGATTATTCCTACTTGGTGTGGGCTTAGCAAATTTATTAGATAATAAATTTAGGGGGTAGAATAAATCATATTTACTAGCAGGGTATGAGACCAAATGGGAGAAAATGACAAAATAATTGTCAGATAAGGTAGTGTGTCTGTATTAAATCTGTGCATGTTGATAAAAACTAACAGACAAAAACACAGAAGACAACCCTTAAAAGAGTCCCTGAGCACAGATATTTTTATAGTTTGGTACTAACAGTCTTATGTTCTGAGCCCAGAACATTTACTGAAGAATTATGTAAAAAAGTAAAGTAACTTGGCTTAGTGCCAAAGAGATGAAGATTCGGACTGACAGTGTTTATCATGTCCATAGCTTTCTCTCTCACTCTCTTTCCCTTAACACAATTGTCTTTGACTGGACAAATCATGCTGATTTCATTGTAATGTCATTGCAGTTTATGATTCCATAAGGTACATGAATAGGTTTTTATTTCATTTGCTTTGTAATTTATTTTAATGTCATCCAAGAAAATTACCTACACAACTATGAATGCTACCCTTTATTAGCTTCACCATGCTGCCAGCTATATTTTTGATCAAAAATATGCCAGCATATTTTTTATCACCATCAAATTTTGTTTTAGCTGTATTATGAAATTAACTCTGCTTTCACAATTAAATCATTTACCTTTAGACCCTTTTCTTGTGAATTCTTTACCTGTAGCATTATATTAAGTGCAAGCATATACTCAATAAAACAAAACTATAATAATCTTATTATTATATAACATTTATGACATAATTTTATTTCCAAACAAGAATTTTGCTTTAGACTCTCTATCTTAGTCATTCTTTTAATAATCTTTAAGAAGCAGGCAAAGGTATAAAACCCTAATGTAAAAACACTTTTGGTTGACAAATTAGTTGTATCAACCTCTTATTATATGTAAATGCACAGTTTCTATTTGTAAGACTAAACAAACAGAACCAGTTAATGCTATTCTCATGCACATTATGGCAAATTAAGATTCAGTAGTGGGATTGGCAAATATTAGGGAATTAATGTAATGCCATAAATTATGCTCCATAAAGGTAAAGAGTTTCCTTTGTGCATTTTTCTTTTAGAATTGAAAGTAAATATTTTTCTCTCTACATACTGTTATCTAGTCACAGGCTTCCACTTGTCCATTTGTGTTTGGCACTAACTTACATTTGAAGTTAGATTTTTTTCTTTTTAGATTTAGCCACAAATTAATGTATTTCACAACATCCTTAGGGTTTCAATCTCCTTTTCACATGTAATGAAAGATTCTGCAGGCAACGGATAAACTACTAAAGAGAACTGAGCATGATGAGAACTGGACACACTATTACAAATGCCACACCAGACATTTCAGTCAAACTTAAATCTTAACTGAGTAAAGGAAGTTGGCTGTAAGCAGCGATGAAGAAAAACTATTCCAAATCATTGTATGCTTGTCGTTCTTTTAGATGTTAATGTCCATTTATCACCAGGCATGGATTTTTTCAATGAATATTATTCCTTAAAGTACCAAAAATTTCATAAAGTAGACCTTGTTGAGGCAGTCATATGATATGGCTTGCCAAGCATTGGGGGAAATATTGTGCATTTTAATAGTAATCAAGTCCTCTATTAATTACCTCATATTTAATAAGAATTTACCATGACTGAAGCATTCTACTAGCACTAGGAAAACAGAAACAAAAAAAGAACAGAGTTTCTTCTACTAGTGATCCCACTGACTGAGAATATAAGACTTGAGATAAGACTAGCCTGTATAAAATAATTTGAAATGAACAATATGAATTAGAAGGTGGCTTCAGGCTAGATTAATTAAATGTTGACCATCTCACAATGACTTAGCCTGCTGTATTAAACAGTATCAGCTCAGCTTTAAAAATAAAATAATCTTTCATTTAATATATAACTCTGATGAAATGATGAGACTTTTCTTTGAAGATCTCCTTTCCAAATAATTTTTGAACATTAAATTATTTCCTTCAACAAATATTTAAGTACCTACCAAGTACTGGGAACTCTCTGAAGGGCAGGAGTAAACAAAACCATAACACAAAACAAGACAAAATAAACCAACAAACAACAGTTTTCATAGATCTTACAGTACAGAGGGAGAAAAGAGAGAAAAAAATAGCTTAAATATACAGCATAACAAATGGTTATGCTAAAAATAAGTGTAACTGACAAAAACCAGGGAGTCTAGATGACAGGTTTTTCTGAGTTTACAATTTTAGATGGGGTGTTTCTGACAGGTTTCACTGAAAAAGTAATCTTGGGCACAGAGGCCTTACAAAAGTGAGGGAGAAAGCCAGGAAGATATGTGAGGGAAAAACAAGCATAAACATCCTGATAAAGGAGTGTGATGTGTTTAAAGAAGAGCAGAAAGAGTATGATGAGACTTGGTGAGGAAGGTGGGAAAAGGTAGGATTTGAGAGACTACAAGTGTCATCATATTAAACAGAATAATATTGGCCACGGTAGTGACTCTGACATGTTTGAAAGACATACATGGGTTTTCTTCAGAACAGTTAGCATAATTTGACTTGAGTTTTGAAAGGATCAGGTTTGTCACTCGGTGATAATAGGTTGTAACAAAGTGGGATCTCTGGTGGAAGTCTATTTCAATAATCCAGATCAGATCTGACTTTAGCTTGATAAGGTAGCTAATTTCACAATGATAAGAGTGGAACAAATGATAAGTAGTGAGATTTTGAATACATCTTTAAGATGTTAACAATTTGTTAAAAGATTAGACATAGAGTGTGAGCAAAGGGAAGATTCAGTTAATTCTGAAACATTAGCTGGAGGAACGTCAAAGGAAAGAGACCATTGAAATCACAATGGAATAGATTCATTGTAGAAGGAAAGAATATGAAGATTGCAGCAGTGGAGTAGGAGAAAAAAGATGTGATCTAGTGTGCAAATGAATGAAATTTAGGAGCACGGAAAGGCTTATCAATAGTAGCAGGTGGGAAGGCAGAATATGTGGGTACAGAAATGGGCAGAAGAGAAGCTACAGTGATGGCAGCAAGCCCCATAAATTCATGCTGTTGGTCACTCATCTTTTTCTGCCATTATCTATATTTGTAAACTTTGAATTCCTGAAATCCAGTTGTGTGTCACATTGCTTTAGTTTGCTGCTTAATTTTAAACAATATTTTATTGAGGAAAGGGAGAGAGATAAAGAGAAAAGAAAAACAGAAAATAAGGGTTAAAAGAATGGAGAGAGGATAAAGAATAAGGAGATAAGAAAGCAAAAAGTGAAACATGACAAAAGAGACAGAAAGAAGAAAAAGTAAGGAGGCAATGGAGGGGGTGGAATCAAGATGGGAGGGGATGGAGTCAAGATGGTAGAGTAGGATGACACAGAATTCACTTCTGCTAACAACTAGGGAATCTACCAGGAGCTGGTGGGGGACCTTGGACACCTAAGAGGATGGGAGATACCCCCAAATGACCAGGTAGAATGTTGGGGGGAGAGAAAGGGAAGGATAAGTGGAGGAAGGATGGGACTGGTGCCCCAAGGGGCAGCTGGGGAAGGGGAGAATTTTCCATGCCTGGAGTGGCCCACTCACCACAAGGAGATCAACAGGGATGAGCTTAGACCATCAGGGGATCAGAGGATCAGAAAGGAATTCAGCCAGGATTTCCCTCACTCACTTGGGCCCCAGGGAGCCTGCTGAGATCCCAGGTCTATCATTTGCCCTCTGAGGCACCCTCCAGCCATGCTGAACCTAAGACCTGTCCCCTAAAACCCCAGGGCCTTTTTCAGCCAAGTGGGTCCTCAGTCTAGGCCCAGCCCCCACCTAAGCCCAAATCCACAAGACAATTTCCAGCTGTACAGGTCCTGAGGCTAGGCTCTGCACTCCCCCACACCTCAGCCACATAAACACTGCCACCACATAAGCCCTGCCTTTAGGGTCTTTTCTGGTCATGTGGGTCCTGAGTCTAGGCACTGGGCCTCCCCAAACCCTGCCCCCACCTAAGCTCCACAGCTCACAACCAAGGCCTTTTCTGCACACACACACACACACCCTTTTTTTTTTTTTTTTTTTTTTTTTTTGCTATTGTGGCTCTGTTTTAACTTGGTGTTGTTGTTTCATTTATATAGGCCTCTCACTGTTGTGGCCTCTCCCGTTGCGGAGCACAGGCTCCGGATGCGCAGGCTCAGAGGCCATGGCTCATGGGCCCAGCCGCTCCGCGGCACGTGAGATCTTCCTGAACCAGGGCACGAACCTGTGTTCCCTGCATTGACAGGCAGACTCTCAACCACTGCACCACCAGGGAAGCCCCATTTATATTTTTATTTTTATAATATATCTTTATTTTTCTAATTTTACTTTATTCTTTGTTACTATACTACTCCTTTCTTTTGTGGCCACATCTTGTGGTTTTCAGGATTTTGGTTCACAGGCTGGGGATTGGGCCTGAGTTCCTGTGGTGGGAGTGCCAAATCCAAGCCACTTGACTAATAAAGAAACTCAAACCCTAGGGAATATTAATCGAAGTGAGGCCTCCCAGAGGTCCTCATCTCAGTATCAAGACCTGGCTCTACAAAACTGTCTGCAAACTCTAGTGCTGGAAGCTTCAATCCAACAACCAGTAAGACAGGAACACAGTCCCACCCATCAAAATAAATAAATCAACCAAAAAATTATGTTACAGATGAAGAGGCAAGGTAAACACCTACAAGATCCAATAAATGAAGATGAAATAGGAAACCTACCTGATAAAGAATTCAGTGTAATGATAGTAGGGTTGATCCAAAATCTCAGAAATAAAATGGAGGCATGAATTGAGAAAATACAAGAAATGTTTAACAAAGAACTAGAAGGACTAAAAAACAAACAGTGATGAACAACACAATAATTGAAATGAAAAATACACTAGCAGGAATCAATAGCAGAATAACTGAGGCAGAAGAATGAATAAGTGAGCTGGAAGATAGAATGGTGGAAATAACTGCTGAGAAGCAGAATAAAGAAAAAAGAATGAAAAGAATTGAGGACAGTCTCAGAGACCTCTGGGACAACATTAACTGCACCAAAATTCAAATTATAAGGTTTCCAGAAGAAGAAGAGAAAGATAAAGAGTCTGAGAAAATATTGAAGAGATCATACACAAAAACTTCCCTAACATGGTAAAGGAAATAGCCACACAAGTCCAGGAAGTGCAGAGAGTCCCAACAGGATAAACCAAGAAGAATACCAAGATGCATATTACTCAAACTAACAAAAATTAAATTCAAAGAAACAATATTAAAAGCAACAAGGGAAAAGCAACAAAAAATATACAAGGGAATCCCCATAAGGTTAACAGCTGATCTTTCAGCAGAAACTACAGGCCAGAAGGGAATGGCAAGATATATTTAAAGTGATGAAAAGGAAAAACCTACAACCAAGATTACTCTACACAGCAAGAATCTCATGCAGATTCAATGGAAAAAAAACAAGCTTTAAAGACAAGCAAAAGTTAAGAGAATTTGGTACCACCAAAACAGCTTTACAACAAATTCTAAAGGGAATTCTCAAGGGAGGAAACACAAGAGAAGAAAAAGAACCACAAAAGCAAACACAAAACAATTAAGAAAATAATAATAGGAACATATATATTGATAATTACTTTGACTGTGCCAACCAAAAGACACAGACTGGTTGAATGGATACAAAAACAAGACCTATGTATAGGCTGTCTACAAGAGACCCACTTTAGATTTAGGGACATGTACAGATTGAAAGTGATGGGATAGAAAAAGTTATTCCATGCAACTAGAAATCAAACAAAAGCTGGAGCAGCAAGATTCATATCAGATAATATAGACTTTAAAATAAAAATTGTTACAAGAGACAAGGAAGGACACTACATAATGATAAAGGGATCAATCCAAGAAGAAGATACAGAAGTTATAAATATTTATGCACCCAAAATAGGAACACATCAATACATAAGGCAAATGTTAACAGGCATAAAAGGGGAAATCAACAGTAACACAGTAATAGTGGAGGATTTTAACACCCCACTTACACCAATAGACAGATCATACAGAGGGAAAATAAATAAGGAAACACGAGCTTTAAATGACACAATAGACCAGATGGACCTAATTGATATTTAAAGGGCATTCCACCTGAAGGTAGCAGAATAGTTTCTTCTTAAGTGCACATGGAACATACTCCAGGATAGATCATATCTTGGGTCAAAAATCAAGCCTTGGAAAATATACAAAAAAAAGGAAATCATATCAAGCATCTTTTACAACCACAATACTATGAGATTAGAAATCAATTACAGGAAAATAACTGTATAAAACACAAACATATGGAGACTAAATATTTCACTACTAAATAACCAATAGATCATTGAAGAAATAAAAGAAGAAATCAAAAAATACTAGACACAAATGACAACAAATACACAGCAATGCAAAACCTATGGGTTGCAGCTAAAGCAGTTCTAAGAGGAAAGTTTATAGCAATTCAATCTTCACTCAAGAAACAAGAAAATCTCAAACTATCTAACCTTACACCTAAAGCAATGAGAGAAAGAAGAATAAATAAAACCCAAAGGTAGTAGAAGGAAAAAAATCATAAAGATCAGATCAGAAATAAATGAAAAAGAAATGAAAGAAACAATAGCAAAGATCAATAAAACTAAAAGTTTGTTCTTTGAGAAGATAAACAAAATTGATAAACCTTAACCAGACTCCTCAAGAAAAAACGGGAGAGGACTCAATTCAATAAAATTAGAAGTGAAAAAGGAGAAGTAACAACACTGCAGAAATACAAAGGATTGTAAGAGACTACTACAAACAACTCTATGCCAGTAAAATGGACAACCTGGAAGAAGTGGACAAATTCTTGGAAAGGTACAACTTTCCAAGACTGAACCAGGAAGAATTAGAGACTATAAACATACTATTCACAAACACTGAAATTGAAACTGTGATTAAAAATCTTCCAACAAAGGAAATAAGCAAATGGCTTCAAGATGGTGGAAGACTACGACGCGGAGATCACCTTCTTCCCCACAAATACATCAGAAATACATCTACATGTGGAACAACACCTACTGAACACTGACAGAAGACTTCAGACCTCCCAAAAGGCAAGAAACTACCCACGTACCTGAGTAGGGCAAAAGAAAAAACAGAGACAAAAAATAGGGACGGGACCTGCACCAGTACAAGGGAGCTGTGAAAGAGGAAAGATTTCCACACACTAGGAAGGCCCTTCGTGGGCAGAGACTGCAGGTGGCAGAGGGGGGAAGATTCGGAGCCACAGAGGAGAGCACAGCAACAGGTATGTGGAGGGCAAAGTGGAGAGATTCCTGCACAGAGGATCAGTGTTGACCAGTACTCACCAGCCTAAAAGGCTTGTCTGCTCACCCGCCGGGATAGGTGGGGGCTGGGAGGTGAGGCTCAGGCTTCGGCTGGATACCAGGGGGAGGACTGGGGTTGGCTGCATGAACACAGCCTGAAGGGGGCTACTGCATGACGGCTGGCCGGGGGGGAGTCTGAGAAAGTCTGGAGCTGTTGAAGACACAAGAGACTTTTTCTTGCCTTTTTGTTTCCTGGTGCGCAAGGAGAGGGAATTAAGAGCGCCAGTTAAAGGAGTTCCAGAGATGGTCACGAACTGTGGCTATCAGCACGGAACTCAAGCTCAGAGACGGCATGAGAAGCAAAGGCTGCTGCTGCAGCCACCAAGAAACCTGTGTGCAAGCACAGTTCACTATCCACAAATCCCCTCCCAGGAGCCTGTGCAGCCCACTACTGCCAGGGTCCTGTGATGCAGGGAAAAGTTCCGCAAGAGAATGCATGGCACACCACAGACTGCTGCAACATCACGCCAGTCTCTGCTGCTGCAGGCTCACCCCACATCCATATCCCTCCCTCCCCCAAGCCTAAGTGAGCCAAAGCCCCAGAATCAGCTGCTCCTTTAACCCTGTCCTGTCTGAGTGAAGAACACATGCCCTCAGGCAACATAAATGCAGAGGCAGGTCCAAATTCAAAGCTGAACCCAGGGAGCTGTGCGAACAAAGAGAAAGGGAAATTTCTCCCAGCAGCCTCAGGAGCAGCATATTAAATCTCCACAATCAGGCTTCCCTGGTGGCCCACTGGTTGAGAGTCTGCCTGCCGATACATGGGACACGGGTTCATGTCCTGCTCCAGGAAGATCCCACATACCACGGAGCAGCTGGGTCCGTGAGCCATGGCTGCTGAGGCTGTGAGTCCGGAGCTTGTGCTCTGCAACGGGAGAGGCCACAGCAGTGAGGGGCCCATGCACCACAAAAAAAATTAAATAAATAAATAAATAAAACATTAAATCTCCACAATCAACTTGATGTACCTGCATCTGTGGAACACCTGAATAGACAATGAGTCATCCCAAATTGAAGAGGTGGAATTTGGGAGCAATGATGTATATTCTTTTCTTCCCCTTTTTTCGTTTTTTGTGAGTGTCTATGTGTATGCCTCTGTGTGTGATTTTTGTCCGTATAGCTTTGCTTTTACCATTTGTCCTAGGGTTCTGTCTGTCTGTTTTTTTGTGTGTGTGTGCGTTTTTTTACTTAAAAAATATTATTTTCCTTAATAATTATTTTTTATTTTAATAACTATTCTATTTCATTTTACTTTTAGTTTATTTTATTTTATCTTCTTCTTCTTTTATTTGTTTTTTCCTCACTTTTATCCTGAGCCATGTGGGGGACAGGCTCTTGGTGCTCCAGGCAGGCTTCAGGGCTGTGCCACTGAGGTGAGAGAGCCAAGTTCAGGAAACTGATCCACAAGAGACATCCCAGATCCACATAATATCAAATAGAAAAAATCTCCCAGGGATCTCCATCTCAATGCCAAGACCCAGCTACACTCACTTTCCAGCAAGCTACAGTGCAGGACACCCTATACCAAACAACTAGCAAGACAGGAACACAACACCACCCACTAGCACAGAGCCTGCCTAAAATTATAAAAAGGCCACAGACACCCCGAAACACATCATCAGATCTGGACCTGCCCACCAGAAAGACAAAATCCAGCCTCAAGCACCAGAACACAGGCACTAATCCCCTCCACTAGTAAGCCTACACAACCCACTGAACCAACCTTAGCCTCTAGGGACAGACACCAAAAACAACGGGAAGTACGAACCTACAGCCTGCTAAAAGGAGACCCCAAACCCAGAAAGTTAAGCAAAATGAGAAGATAGAGAAACACACAGCAGATGAAGGAGCAAGGCAAAAACCCACCAGACCTAGAAAATGAAGAGGAAATAAGCAGTCTACCTGAAAAAGAATTCAGAATGATGATAGTAAAGATGATATAAAATCTTGGAAATAGAATGGAGAAAATACAAGAAACGTCTAACAAGGACCTAGAAGAACTAAAGAGCAAAAAACAGTGATGAACAACACAATAAATGAAATTAGACATTCCTTAGAAAGGAACAATAGCAGAATAACTAAGTCAGAAGAACAGAAAAGTGACCTGGAATATAAAATAGTGGAAATAAATACTGTAGAGCACAATAAAGGAAAAAGAATGAAAAGAATTGAGGACAGTCTCAGAGACCTCTGGGACAATGTTAAATGCACAAACATTCGAATTATAGGGGTTCCAGAAGAAGAAGAAAAAAGAAACAGACTGAGAAAATATTTGAAGAGATTATAGTCAAAAACTTCCCTAATATGGGAAAAGATATAGTTAATCAAGTATAGGAAGCACAGACAGCCCCATACAGGATAACTAAAAGGAGAAATATGCTAAGTAGTCACCTATTAATCAAACTATCAAAAATTAAATACCAAGAAAAAATATTAAAAGCAGCAAGGGAAAAACAACAAATAAAACATAAGGGAAGCCCCATAAGGTTAACAGCTGAACTTTCAGCAGAAACTCTGCAAGCCAGAAGGGAGTGGCAGGACATATTTAAAGTGATGAAGGAGAAAAACCTACAATCAAGATTACTCTACCTAGCAAGGATCTCATTCAGATTTGATGGAGAAATTAAAACCTTTTCAGACAAGCAAAAGCTAAGAGAATTCAGCATTACCAAACCAGCTTTACAACAAATGCTAATGGGACTTCTCTAGGCAGGAAACACAAGTGAAGTAAAAGGCCTACAATAATAAACCAAAAGCAATTAAGAAAATGGTAATAGGAACATACATATCATTAATTACCTTAAATGTAAATGGATTAAAGGCTCAAACCAAAAGACATAGACTGGCTGAATGGATACAAAAACAAGACCCATATATATGCTGTCTACAAGAAACCCATTTCAAACATAGGGACACATACAGACTGAAAGTGAGAGGTTGGAAAAAGATATTCCATGCAAATGGAAATCAAAAGAAAGCTGGAGTAGCAATTCTCATATCAGACAAAATAGACTTTAAAACAAAGACTTTTACAAGAGACAAAGAAGGAAACTACATAATAATCAAGAGATCAATCCAAGAAGAAGATAAAAACAATTCTAAATATTTATGCACCCAACATAGGAGCACCTCAATACATAAGGAAAATACTAACAGCCATAAAAGGGAAAATTGACAGTAACACAATCATAGTAGGGGACTTTAACAGCCCACTTTCACCAATAGACAGATCATCCAAAATGAAAATAAATAAGGAAACCCAAGATGATATGTTAAACAAGATGGACTTTAAATGATACATTAAACAAGATGGATTTGATTGATATTTATAGGACATTCCATCCAAAAAACAGAATACACATTCTTCTCAAGTGCTTATGGAACATTCTCCAGGATAGATCATATCGTGGGTCACAAATCAAGCCTTGGTAAATTTAAGAAAATTGAAGTCGTATCAAGTATCTTTTCCAACCACTACACTATGAGACTAGATATCAATTACAGGAAAAAACTCTGCAAGAAATACAAACACACGGAGGCTAAACAACACACTTCTTAAAAACAAAGAGATCACTGAAGAAATCAAAGAGGAAATTTAAAAATACCTAAAAACAAATGACAATGAAAACACAATGACCCAAAACCTATGGGATGCAGCAAAAGCAGTTCTACGAGGAAGTTTATATCTATACAAGTCCACCTTAAGAAACAAGAAACATCTCGAATAAACAGCCTAACCTTACACCGATAGCAATTAGAGAAAAAAGAACAAAAAAAACCCCAAAGTTAGCAGAAGGAAAGAAATAATAAAGATTAGATAAGAAATAAATGAAAAAGAAATGAAAGAAATGATAGCAAAGATCAATAAAACTAAAAGCTCGTTCTTTGAGAAGATAAAAAAAATTGATTAATCATTAGTCAGACTTATCAAGAAAAAGTGGGAGAAGACTCAAATCAATAGAATTAGAAATGAAAAAGGAGAAGTAACAAGTGACACTGCAGAAGTACAAAGGATCATGAGAGATTACTACAAGCAGCTATATGCCAATAAAATGGACAACCTGGAAGAAATGGACAGATTCCTAGAAATGCACAACCTTCCAAGACTGAACCAGGAAGAAATAGAAAAAATGAACAGACCAATCACAAGCACTGAAACTGAAACTGTGATTAAAAATCTTCCAAAAAACAAAAGCCCAGGACCAGATGGCTTCACACATGAATTCGATCAAACATTTAGAGAAGAGTTAACACCTATCCTTCTCAAACTCTTCCAAAATAGAGCAGAGGGAGGAACACTCCCAAGCTCATTCTACGAGGCCACTATCACTCTGATGCCAAAACCAGACAAAGGTGTCACAAAGAAAGAAAACTACAGACCAATAACAATGATGAATATAGATGCAAAAATCCTCAACAAAATACTAGCAAACAGAATCCAACAGCACATTAAAAGGATCATACACTATGATCAAGGGGGGTTTATCCCAGGAATACAAGGATTGTTCAATATATGCAAATCAGTCAATGTGATACACCATATTAACAAACTGAAGGAGAAAAACCATATGATCATCTCAAGAGATGCAGAGAAAGCTTTTGACAAAATTCACCACACATTTATGACAAAAACCTTCGAGAAAGAAGGCATAGAGGAACTTTCCTCAACATAATAAAGGCCATATATGACAAATCTACAGGCAGCATCATCCTCAGTAGTGAAAAACTGAAACCATTTCTACTAAGATCAAGAAGACAAGGTTGCCCACTCTCCCCAATATTATTCAACATAGTTTTGGAAGTTTTAGCCACAGCAAACAGAGAAGAAAAAGAAATAAAAGGAATCCAATTTGGAAAAGAAGAAGTAAAGCTGTCACTGTGTGCAGATGATATGATACTATATAGAGAGAATCCTAAAGATGCTACCAGCAAACTACTAGAGCTAATCAATTACTTTGGTAAAGTAGTAGGATACAAAATTAATGCATATAAATCTCTTGCATTCCTATACACTAATGATGAAATACCTGAAAGTGAAATTAAGAAAACAGTCCCATTTACTATTGCAAGAAAAAGAATAAAATATCTAGGAATAAACCTACCTACGGAGACAAAAGACCTTTATGCAGAAAATTATAAGACACTGATGAAAGAAATTAAAGATGATACAAATAGAAGGAGAGGTATACCATGCTCTTGGATTGGAAAAATCAACATTGTGAAAATGACTGTATTACCCAAAGCAATCTACAGATTGAATGCAATCCCTATCAAATTACGACTGGCATTTTTCACAGAACTAGAACTAAAAAATTCACAATTTGTATGAAAACACAAAAGACCCCAAATATCCAAAGCAATATTGAGAAAGAACGGCGGAGCTGGAGGAATCAGGCTTCCTGACTTCAGCCTATACTACAAAACTACAGTAATGAAGACAGTATGGTACTGGCACAAAATCAGAAATATGTATCAATGAAACAGGATAGAAAGCCCAGAGATAAACCCATGCACATATGGTCACCTTATCCTTGATAAAGGAGGCAAGAATATACAGTGGAGAAAAGGCAGCCTCTTCAATAAGTGGTGCTGAGAACACTGGACAGGTACATGTAAAAGAATGAAATTAGAACACTCCTTAACACCATACACAAAAATAAAATCAAAATGGATTAAAGACCTAAATGTAAAGCCAGACACCATCAAACTCTAAGACAAAAACATAGGCAGAGTTTAAGTCATAGAGTGCTATGACATAAATCACAGCAAGAACCTTTTTGACCCACCTCCTAGAGAAATGAAAATAAAAACAAAAATAAACAAATGGGACCTAATGAAACTTAAAAGCTTTTTCACAGCAAAGGAAACCATAAACAAGACTAAAGGCAACCCTTAGAATGGGAGAAAATATTTGCAAATGAAGCAACTGACAAAGGATTAATCTCCAAAACATACAAGCAACTCATGCAGCTCAATATCAAAAAAACAAACAACTCAATCCAAAAGTGGGAAGAAGACGTAAATACACATTTCTCCAAAGAAGATATACCTATTTCCAACAAACACATGAAAGAATGCTCTACATCATTAATCATTAGAGAAATGCAAATCAAAACTACAATGAGATATCATTTCATACCAGTCAGAATGGCCATCATCAAAAAATCTAGAAACAATAAATGCTGGAGAGGGTGTGGAGAAAAGGGAACACTCTTGCACTGTTGGTGGGAATGTAAACTAATACAGCCACTATGGAGAACAGTATGGAAGTTCCTTAAGAAACAAAAAATAGGGCTTCCCTGGGGGTGCAGAGGTTGAGAGTCCACCTGCCAATGCTGGGGATGTGGGTTAGTGCCCCGGTCCTGGAAGATCCCACATGCTGCGGAGCAGCTGAGCCTGTGAGCCATGGCCGCTGAGCCTGCGCGTCTGGAGCCTGTGCTCTGCAACGGGAAAGGCCACAGCAGTGAGAGGCCCGCGTACCACAAAAAAAAAGAAAGAAACAAAAAATAGAACTACCATATGACCCAGCAATCCCACTACTGGGTATATACTCTGATAAAGCCATAATTCAAAAATGAGTCATATACCACAATATTCATTGCAGCTCTATTTACAGTAGCCAGGACATGGAAGCAACCTAAGTGTTCATCGACAGATTAATGGATAAAGAAGATGTGGCACATATATACAAATGATATATTACTCAGCCTTAACAAGAAACAAAATTGAGTTTTTTGTAATGAGGTAGATGGACCTAGAGTTTGTCATACACAGTGAAGCAAGTCAGAAATAGAAAAATCAATACCCTATGCTAACACAATGTATGGAATCTAAAAAAAAAAAAAAAAAAAAAAAAGGTTATGAGGAACCTAGGTTCAAAACAGGAATTAAGACGCAGATGTGGAAAATGGACTTGAGGACACAGAGAAGGGGAAGTGTAAGCTGGGATGAAGTGAGAAGTGAGAGAGTGGCATGGAGTTATATATACTAGCAAATATAAAATAGAAAGCTAGTGGGAAGCAGCCACATAGCACAGGGGGATCAGCTCGTGCTTTGTGACCACCTAAGGAGGTAGGATAGGGAGGGACGGAGGGAGATGCAAGAAGGAGGAGATATGGTACATATGTATAACTGATTCACTTTGTTATAAAACAGAAACTAACACACCATTGTAAAATAATTATACTCCAATATAGGTGTTAAAAAAAAAAAAAGAAACTAATTTTAGGTGATTGGAGGAGAAATCAGAGATACCAAGAAGGAAGAAACATTTTACAAATTAGCTTTATTGTCTGCTTAGTTGTGTGACAGATAAATATATATAAAATGTAGATATCAAGAAGATATTAATTGAAAAAGATTTCTGAAGGAATTGATTAAATTATATACATATTTCATTTAAATACTGTTATATAAAGGGTCATGGATTCATAAGATGAGTCTAAAGGGTAAAATTGTAATTGGAACACATAGGAGTTTGTTATAAAATACTACTATATTTCTTCCTAACTATATTTCTTCCAGGTTTCACTATACTGTTCAGTATGGAAAACACTGAAACCCAAGAGTTTGGTTCCAGGCTCTGTTCAATCTCTAATTTGTGGGATAAACTTAGAAAAGTTAATTTGCCATTGTGAGCTTCAGATTCTTCATTATTTAATGAAAACATTGGCCTATCTAGATATAAGTTAGAGAAGCCTTACCTTCTCAGAATTAAATATACTTAAATGGGTCTAGGGAGTAATACCCCAAAGAATCCCCCTTTCACTATTTTAATGACATTCTGGATGTGGCTACCCATTCTTCCTCCTAACAGAAAGCCCTGCTCAGACATTCTAAGTGTTTGTAAAAGAGCCTGCATGATTTATTTTATTTTAATACTATTTTACAAGATATAGACTGTCCTTTTTTCCCACAGCCATCCCAAGACCAGCTGCTATCTATTTGAGTCATCACAATGGACTCCACACAAAGGCGTAGATAATATTAAAAATGAGTTTTGTATAAATGCTTATTAGTTCTTGCTAGTGAGAGGTGTTGATTCTCAAGACAGCTCTCAGTCAGTCATTAGCACAACACTGAGATCAGAGACATCCTCTGAGTGTGATCAATCAGTATATATGTATCTCACGGCCCTCTACTCCAAGAGTGTTCAGGTGACTATGATTTCTGTTTGAAAATCATATAGGGTATCTTTTGAGATAATCATATGTTTTTTCTCCTTCAATCTGTTAATATGGTTTATCACATTGATTGATTTGCATATATTGAAGAATCCTTGCATCCCTGGGATAAACCCCACTTGATCATGGTGTATGATCCTTTTAATGTGCTGTTGGATTCTGTTTGCTAGTATTTTGTGGAGGATTTTTGCGTCTATGTTCATCAGTGGTATTGGCCTGCAGTTTTGTTTTTCTGTGTGTGGCATCTTTGTCTGATTTTGGTATCAGGGTGATGGTGGCCTCGTAGAATGAGTTTTAGAGCGTTCCATCCTCTGC
>RJWK010023005.1:0-29448 GCA_004363435.1 Platanista minor | reverse complement strand
AAAAAAAAAAAAAAAAAAAAAAAAAAAAAAAAAACCTAGGGCACAAATGCACAAATAGTAAAGTGAATGGAGTAAATGTTATCAATAGATGAATCTGAGTAAGGGGTATACAAGAGTTATTTGTTTTTTCTATTTTTGAAACTATTCTGTATTTTGAAAGTATTTCTGTATTTGAAATTATTTTCAAATAAAAGATTAAAAACTTAAAAAAAATATTTTGAAATCTTTCAGCCTCACAAAAATGCTCTGGTATGGAGTGGGGAGGTGCAGCTGTGAGACCTCTTTGCTCAGACTTCCTTTATTCCCCTCAATGTCTCCATGAAACACCATGTGAAGTATGTTCCAAAGCAAGCAGACCTCTTGAACTTTGATGATGGTGATGATGATGATCTGTGTGTCGTCAGTAACTCAAGGTTTGTTCTATGTGAATGGCTGTGACAATAGAGCTCTTACAGATGGGCTGGGGGTCTGAGGCAGGAAGAAGCTACAGAAGGGTAAGAAACGTTCTTCACAAGCTACTGTCTAGGTGAGGATGAACAGGGAAGGTAGCTAGTCTGTGGAGGTGGCAGCTTTGAGATACAGAACCAGTCCCATCTTTCCAGATTTCCTTTATTTCTGCTAAAAGTTTAGCAAAAACTTAGAAATCAAACTCTGAGACTTCTACACCACTTCCACCATTTATTTGTTTATGTCAGATTATGTCTGGAGCCAAGCTGTCGATTCCAGAATAAAAGGAGAGCTTTACAGTAGCTCTGCCATTCCCAGCCACTGGAGAAAGATGTGGAGAGGGATGGGGACTCTGGGCAGTGGGTTGGGTGAGGGCTTGCCTGCAGAGTGTTCAGCTTGGCCTCAAATCAGAGATCTCCTTCTCACCCAAGCTTGCCCTGAAGGGCAGCACAATCAAAACTCCCTTATTTGTTTCTTCCCTGAAACTTCCTCATATCTTTAAAATCCTTAGGACAGATAAGAAATAAAAACAAGCAATAGCAAAACCTATCCTGACTAATGTGAAAAGAATAAGCTCAGCCTTGTCTATTTCATATTGTAGACCTTTTTACAACAGCTTTTTACAACAGTCAAATGCTATCTTATTTCTGAAATCAGCCTCCCTTTAACATGAAGCTCCCAGTGAACTTTATAAAATGCTATTTTAAAGAAAATGAGATTTTAATACAAAGTAATAATAGCAATGTTGGAAATAAGCCAAAGTTGCACCCATTAGGCAAACATGTAACAAGCATAATTTTTTCCACTGAGTGTGTGTGTGTGTGTGTGTGTAATCCATCAGAACCTTCTTTTCTCTAAGTTAAACATTCCCAGTCTCATTCCAGGCTTCACTCTATACTTTATAAAGTCCATCTGTTTGTCTCTAGTCTTGCTTAAATGAGGCCCTATAGAACAACATAGATATAGTCTGACCATTATTGTAAATCTGGGTTTTTATCTCCCTCTTTTAAATACTACTTTTCTATTAATAACGATATAGTATGTGTTAGCTGTTGTCAGTACGGTCAAAGTTGGATAATCTCCACCAAGCAAGTTAAGAATATCTCTAGTGTGTTAAGCAAATTTTTATTTGTTTGTTTTGGGGGAAGAGGGGTAAGCCTCTATACACTTTCTCTTTATTTTATAAAAATGATGTAGAAAGGCAGCTTATGGGGGATGGCATGAAGTGTGGTTGTAGCCAATCCCCACATCTTCATCTATTCTCCAATCTTTGATATGGATAGTCAACATTTTCTCAATCTTACCTAAACTAATATGAAAACATGCATCAAAATCCTCATTCCAATCAGTTTGTTTTCTCGAGGCCACTCCTTATAGAAATTTGAGAGCCTCCACTTCCCACCATCAGAAGGGAAGCGATCTTTCTTTTATTACCAAAGACTTGGTATTTGACGTAATAAAATGCAGAGTGTCTCTTGTTATTGACTGCAGCATTGAGACAATGTACTACCCTTTCCCTTCCCCAGGCACGAGTTTTCCCATCTACAAAATGAAAGAACTAATCCCCACACCTCCACCAGTGCTGCACAATAGAACTTTCCTCTATGGTGGAAATATTCCATATCTATTGTCCAATATGGTGGTCACTAGCCCCATGTAGCTATTAAGCATTTCAAATGTGATTAGTGCAACTGAGAAATTTAATTTTATTCACATCATTCATTGTAACTGAATAGCCACATGTAACCAGTGGCTACCATCTGGGTCAGCACAGATCTAGACCTTCTTGCAGAACTGAATAAGTAGATTGAATGTGTAAGGTGATAGAGGTCTTCTAAAGGGTATTTTATGACATAGGATTGGTCCAGAGATTTAGCTGGATCAAGAGATAGTATGATCACATCTTTTCCATCCCATCACTTGATTCCATATAAGGAGCTCCTTCCTGAATTGAAGGAATGAGGTTCTACTCTGAATCCATCCCTAACTAGGGATGCAGCTTCTTCTCTCTGGACTTTGTTTCCTTCTTCTATAAAGCTGGAGGATTATTTAGTTTGGCTGAGTCTTTCCAAGCCCCACTACATGTGGACCCTCAGGATACATGGATGAGAGAGGGACAGGCCTTCGGAGAAGACACGTTATCTTTTCCATGTGACAGCTGCCACCTGTCAATCTATTACCATGGGAGTGGCAACACCAGAGGCAGAGAGGAGAAGTAAGAGATCACCTGGGTGGTAATGGCCCCTGAGGCCCCAGAACAGGGGCCAGGCTGCAGGCCCAAGGGCAGGTCCTGAGTGTCCTTCTCTGACTCCTTTATTTACTGGAGCTTATGCTCTGTATGAACTAGCAGGACCCCAAGAGAAAATCTGTGTCATGCCTACTGTCTACCTGGTAGTGTCCTGGGATGCCAGCTGGCAGTGCTACCTTAGGGGAAAAAAGGAAGTCCTCTCATCTATAGAAGAGCAATATTTTGCCTCTAGAGTTCTTTATACTTTTATAGCCTCTCTTGTCCCCTCTCTTCCCAAATGAAGTCAAGGCCTCACAGCCACCTGATGAGCAGCTATTAATAATACCCCATCATCAGATAAAATAGTTACACAGGAAAGGACAGAGCCTTAGCCAATATCACACAACTGGTTAATGCAGCGACAGTCTTAGCCCCCAAGCATCCAGAATCCCAGTCCAGTACTTACATTGTTGCCATCCAGTGTACCTCAGCAGCCTTCCTGCTCTATGTCAGCCATGGCTACCAGAGTTGAGGGTGTTGGTGGCTCTGTAAGGTCTATGGGCCAACCCACCCACCTTGAACTTGAGAGGAAGCAAGACAGCAAATAGGGAGACATACCTTCACGATGCCCTGGGTAAGATCTGGTCATAGTTATGTTTAGGATGGAGTTCGGAGAGGAAAAAATACTTGGCTACACTTTAGAGAACTGGCAGAGCTTTTATGCCAAGACCCCATGGAACTAGGGCAGAGAGTGTCCTCTATGCCCTTTTCCACAGCCCGTATTTGCAGGCAGCCTGGATAAATCTAACTAAGCATCCAGTCTCCAGGACTGTTTCTTCCGTCCCCAACTGGCCCCACTAATGGCTGGAGTCTTTGCACTGTCTGAATCAGCAGGACATGCTGGATGTACTGCCTAGGCCTTCTGATACTAATGGCTTTGGCTTCAGTTCCAGGAGCTGGCCCCAGCGGGAATTTCATTCTTGCTGTGTTGGGCCTGGGTATCTCTCAGGCAAATTAGTTTTTGATGGGGCAGGTACTGCACCGTTTCCATTAAGTGCCATAATGGAGACATCATTATCGACAGGTGCCTTGCCCTCTCCCTGGCTAATGAGTAGCTATCGATATGCAAGTCATGTAAGCATTTTCCCCTTCTGGACCCTTCACCTCCCCCACAACCCATCCCCACACATCCTCCTTTCTCTTCCTTCTCCTGCCAGAGCCAGGACACAAGAGAGCTTGAAAAGAGGATGGCCAAGTCGCTTAGAATCCCTGGAATGATTAAAAAAAAAAAAAACACTGACCCAGGAGTCAGGAAACAGGGATCTCTTCTCAAGGGACATGGAGCAACACATTTCATCTTTTGGGGCCTTTTTTGCTCATTATTCAAATGGATTTAATAATGTCTGCCCTGCCTACCTCACAGGGACATTATAAGGATCAAATGAGATTAAAGGTATAAAAAAGCTTTGAAAAGTTAAAAGCTCTATAGCATTGAAAGAGATTGCTTTTAAGCCAAATGTAAAGGAGCTCAGTGTTTAAAGGGAACATCAGAGGTAAAAAAGAGTGAGAGTTTTCCATATTTCTGGGAACACGTGGATCTTCCAAATGATAGCAATGAAATGAAACTCTGTTTACCAGCATTTCACTGCTTGATGCCTCCACAGAGAGGCAGGGTGATCATGAGAGATCACTGCTTAGTTTTTCTTGCTCACGTGAGTCGTTTAATGACAAACCTTGTTCCGTTCTCCCTCTTTGACAAGCAGGGTATCTGGGAAACAGGATCTGGCACAAGGGTCAGGATTACTTGTTCCTGAAATGCAGAACAAAGAACCACAAGGGCTGATCCAAGTGAGCAGTGACATCCTGAGGACCCAGAACCAGGCAGGGCTTCCTAACTAATTGGTAATTCAGAGGACTCACGGAGGGGACTCCGGATTCAAGGACGTAGCTCAGGAATAAGGAAACCAGAAAAGAGAACCTGCAGAAATTCTTGACCCAGCGAGAGGTGGTTCAGTGGCTTTATATGAGATGTTGAGAGCTTCAGTTGGGTGGGAAGAGAGTCCCCAGGTTCCCGAAGACAAGCCTTGTGGCTGGGAGCATGCTTGTTCAAGATTACTGCAGAGATGGTGGGAAGGTCCCTTGCCACTGACTCACTCTTTCTAGGGCTGGAAGTTGGAGAGGAAGTGGAGGGTTCTAGAGAGCAGACACTATGGCAGAGAGGAAACTAGGAGAGGAACGTAAGTCAGAATCAGCCATCTAGGTATTTGTCAAGAAAACCAAAGGGCCTCAGCCTTGTAGGGTGTGAGAGGCTCTTTAACTTGCATGAGACTTCAATTTCACATTAAATACAATTTATAACCACCAACGTCGCACATTCTATCTTCCAACATCGTACCAGGAACTGTAAGGAATGCAGGGATAAGTAAATGACAAGATCTGCCCTCAAGGAGCTTATGGAATATTTGAAAAAAAATAGATAAATTTTAATATAAGAGCAAAATATTGTTACAATGACCCATGAAATGTCATCCAAGGAGATAATCAATATGAGAAATCCTTTACAATGGTCCAGTAAAGATTTCTTGAATGACTTGAGTACGGTTTAGAGTTAAATCTACTGGTAAAAGGGTCGTGAACAAGGAGGTACAGGTCCGGGTGAATTTTAGTGATAGAGGAATAAATGAGGCAAGTTAATTTCCTCTTCCTTCTTCATCCTCCTCCCTCTCTTCTTTCCTCTCTTTCTCTTTCTCTTTCTTCTGGATACCACCCAACATCTTCTAAGTCTCCTCTAAATCCATTAGGATTTGATTTCCCCTTTCCATCACTTTTAGCATCAAGGCCCACTCACTGCCCAACTCATTCATCAGCCTTGTCTCAACCCCATCCCAGCTCCCCAGCCCTAGGTCATCCCTTTGGGTTACCTGCTTAGCAGCTGGGAGCCGCCACACCGCTGTTCATATCTCCCACCTGACTGCACTCTGCATTCTGCATGTAGCACCATTGGCACTTAACAAAAGTTCAGCATGATGCATTACCCTCTTCCCCCTCAGAGGATCTCAGAGCAATGAACCTAACGCAGGAACTGCCCCTAGAGACCCGTATTTGCAACCCGCTGCCTATGGACTCAGACCCATTAAAATACAATCTCCAAGTTAATTTTTTTTAAACAGGACTCTTAAAGCCACATGACGTTAAAACTGTCTCACCAGTAAGCCACGTTAAACAGCTCATCAATTTTTTTTCCACTAGTCCCTCCTCCCATAGGCAGTTATACTGGTAGTTAAATGAACATAACCAATGTGTATTTATTCACTGGCTCACTATCCAATTTGTGGATTATCTACACTCCTTAAAGCAGCGGCTGCTTCCGTCTGCAGCTGCTTTTGGGACATTTCTTCATTCCTTTAGCACCTCAGCCAGAGAGTGGGCAAGCGCTCAGAGGAAACTCAAAAACATGCTATAAATGGCTTTGATTAACAAAACAGATCGAGGAGGAAGGCGAGAGTACTTGCTAGACAGGGCGTGGGAGCAAGGAGAGACTCTTCCATTACCAGGAGCAACCAAGACTCAGCTAGAAAACAAACATTCCTTTAAGCTTTGATCCCTTATCTCAAATGAATGTGGGCCTGAGCTTGCTGGCCCTGGCTTGGATGGGCTGTGTCGAAGCCTAGCCAGAGTGGAATTGGGAAACCACGTGAAAGTCAGGTGTTTTAAAGCAGAGGTTAGAATGCAAATTCTGGAGAAGGATCCTGAGCAGAGTGATCATAGCTGCAACTGCTTATGATGAGAAACGAGTGGTGTCTCTGACACCATTTTTTCCCACAACACATCTCCTCCTTTGGATAGGACAGGATCAGACTTTCCCAGGTTTATTTAATGGAAATCTCCAACATACTCTGGCATGTTTTGAGTGTGTGAGATAGATTTCCAAAACTTTGATTCTGACTTGTTTGGTTTCCAGGAAAACTAGTTGATAGAGAGGGCTTGCCACTGCTGGGAATCCATCATCTCTTGCACCACATACTCAAATTCTCCAGGGTCTTGGCCAGATAGCAGAGACCCTGTGAACTGGGCTCTGTGGAGTGGAAATGAGCCCAAGGGAGGGACCAGAGCCAGGAGGGCACAAGGTGCCATTATCGCAGAGGGTCCTGAATACCAGTCCCCTGCAGAAGACAGCTGTGGGTATGGGTCTGAGAGTCTGCAGCATCTCCTCTAGATGTTCTTCCAGGATGACTGCAGCCAATCAAGGTCTACCTCCTCTTGTCCTTTAGCCACCAATGGATATTCTGGTGGGCCTCCTGAACAGCACTCAGATCCTTTAGTTACTGGCAATCTTCCAGGACATAAATGGTGGCAGAAAATATGAGAAGGTGGCAATAAAGTAAGGTGTGTTTGGTGAAGGAATGCAGTGAATGAGACTGAGCTGTCAGTAGTAGGAGGTTTAGTGCTACATGTGTTTCATTAGAATCATATTCATCAACTCCATTTCCTGTCACTCCCAAGTGAACAGTGGTAGACAAGAACTTCAGGAGGCTTGACTTAGGCTCTCCAGAACCAGTGCAAAACCTTGGGGCTTCTGTCCACTATCAGGCAGCTTGACAATGAACAGAGATAAAATGACTTGTCTACAAATGGAAGCCAGAACAGGAGTGAAGAGTGGGTTAAACATGGCATTTCCACTAGGATGTTTTATAAAATATAGTCATATACATGTAAGAAGGGACAAGGAACAGTTATATCTAAGGTAACCATATCTTGAGTGCTCAGGAATTGGGATGGGGTGAAATCATACCTTGTGTGTAAAGAGACTCTCCTGGTGTAAAAGTCCAGAGAAACATGGTCAGTTACAGAGCCACCAAAGACCCAAAGACCCCAGTCAGTGTTTTGATAGAGCTTGGCACCATCCATGGAGAAGTGCTGTACCAGTGCTGCTCTTGGCATCAGAAGTCCTCTGCATTCCTCAGTTTTCAACAAACTCATGTAGGTATTTTTGTACTTGGGTGCCCACCCAGCCCATGCAGGACCTCCTGTGTTAGGGCTTGTTGGCACTGTCTAGATCTCTCTAAGGGGAGGACTCCCTGGAGTGGGTATTTGTCCCATCCTGTTACTCTGGCTCCTGGGTCTGGATATTACCCAGTTGGTTTCAGTTGCCTGATTCAGAGGAATTGTGGAAGTAAAGATGGCCAAAGATGGCCACTGGGTCCAGCAGCAACTGAGGTCCCAGGTCTTTCTTGGCTGACACTGCTACAGAGATGTGAGAGCTGAAGTAGTTCCCCACCAAGTCTTAGTGACAACCTAGAAAGTAAATAACTCCTACATCTGGGAACGGGAACTCCTCTGGAACAGAGATGGGTGTGAGGACAGGGGCCTCTGGAGCTGGTGCTCCTCTCAGACAGGGTGGCCCCACTCTACTCACACCATACAGGTATCAAGTTAGTCCAGGGGCCATGCACTTACACATCTATGGTGGCCAGAGAGATACTAAAGGTGTGGAAAGGGCTGGGCTTCAGTATCGGTAGGGTAATTGGGAACGGTGGGGAGTGTGCTGCACTGGAAAGCATGCCCAACTAAGGGGGTGGCTGAATGGGTATTCCACAAAGCAATGGGGGCCCTGGGAGACCTAATCTTATGAGTTCTTTTTAGTAGAAAATATGTTTTTTTAATTGAATTATTGGCTTCTATCTAAAAAAATAGAATAAACAAAATCTGTCTTCCCAGTACATGTGGCCCCTGGGACTTCCTACTATTTAAGGAGCACAAAGTCTTATTAAAGTAGACAAAACAAACCAGGATTAAGAGAGAGAAAGTGATGGTCCTAACAACAACAACAATAATATTTTCCCCTTGGTTTGTACACAGTAAGCATCCATTGTATCCCTATATGTGCTTCAAAGCCATCATAGACAAGCTCCTCAAAAACCTAAATGTGTCAGCAGAATCTTCCAAGTAGGCTTTGTTTGTTTGCTTTTGCTTTCCCTGATTTAGCTTGAATTAGCATCTCAACAGGTATGGATCTCTATCAAACTTTTATTATCCGGAAGGGGTGACTGGACTTGCGGGGATGTGGCAGATGAGCAGGCCTGGTGGTCATTTGGAGATAGCTTAACCTCGCCGCAGGAGGGCTGCTTCCCTTAGGAGGGCCACAACACAGAGATATTTATACTTACGCTTCAATATGTATGTGAGCCTATATCTATAACTATGGTGAAAACACACAGGCCAAGTCACCAGACACAGGCAGAGTTATGAACTTTAAGCTGCCTTGTGAATTGCTCCATAAAAAGAAAAAAAACCCACGTCTTCTAAGGAGCAACCCAGAACTGCAGCAAAGCTCTCGGAGGTGATACCAGCTTGCATTTCAGCTCCCAAATGGAATGGAAATTAGTAATGAGACAGCAGCTTTGGGGAGGGGATGGGGACCGGAGTAGAGCCTCCCGTCCCTGGACAATGAGGAGGAGGCCCGGGTTTAGCAGCTAATCAGGAGGTTGTTTGTAGTAGGCAGCAAATGGAATGTCTGCATTCCTTTCCCCATTAGCCACCCTCAAAGCCACCCTGCCAAGTGTTTCCACGTCCCAAGCCTAATGAGTTCCTGGCAGAGGGAATCCAGAAAACTACTGGGGAGCCCAGTCGTTTACATTCCCCTAATGGCATGGCGCATCTCGAGGTTGATTTATGTCAAGCTCTGTAGCAATAATTCACTGCCAAGGCGACCTACTAATCCTTTAGATTATGCATTTGGTGTGTGTCACCTAAATTGGCTCCCCCATGTGGAGTGGCATGAGGGGGACGGTAATTTGTGCATATTCCAATCAGGAAGAAAGTTCATAATCTACTGCTGAGGAAGAATGGACCGCTTGCTTTTGATTTAAATGCCGAGAGGTTGGCTCCTGGGATTTTGGAATAAATATTTGATCTTAAAAATCACTTTGTAGCTTGCAGCCGTCAACCCAGCCAGGTTTTTAGTGTTTGTTTATGGTTTACACCATATGATTCAGTAAACTCTGCCAGAGAAACATGTGCATAATTAAGTTTAAAAATCACAGGATCTACTCCTCAAATCACAGTTTTCACACCAAATTCTGTTTATTGCTATCGGGATTCCTGTCCCCACACTTAGTGACTCAGAATCTGAGATCATCTCTCTGTTTCCTTCTTGACGGCAGACTTCCCCCGGAAGAGGATGTTCCTGGCAAATTCTCTGCCATTGTACTAATTGCCAGTACTAGACTCAAAAATATGAATGGCATCATCTCCCCAAGCTACTAAATGGGGCCCCTATTTCAGATACAGCACTTGCTATGTTATGCTCAGTATCATACAAATGGGAAATGTGAAAGTTGTTTATTTTTCCCATTTCACAGTCGTACAGAATGAGATCTAAGAAAAATAATAGCTGATTCTTACAGAGTAGTTACTGTGTTCCAGGCACTGTTCAAAGTGTTTTACATTTATTAGCTTGGTTAATCCTCACCAACGGCCATCTAATATAAGCACTATCGTCCCCATTTACAGATTGGGAAACTGAGGCAGAGAGAGGTTAGGTGACTTAAGGTGGCCTTGTTTACAGAATGAGTTGATGGTGGAGCAGTGGGACCACTATGCCATGCGGTCTCCCAGGTGTATTTGTATCACAGGACCAAGCAGTGAAAACAAATAACACACAGTGAAGTGAAAATTCCAATCACCTTAATTTAGGCTTAACCTAACGTCGCAGGTCAACTTCAGGAATGACTTCAAGAAGGTGCTCCACCAAAACTTCTAATCTTGCTATTAGAGAATGGAGGTTCTGAGCTAAATTGCCCTCTTTCTGTTTTCTGTACTCTGCAAAAAAGCATCTCTCTCTGGCAGGGAAGTCATATACCTCTCGAAGAACTTATTTATAAGTTCCTAGTGAATCTTTCCTCACCTTAGATGAGATGAGGAAAGTCAAAACAATTCATTTATTCCACAAATACTCATGAGAAGCGCTCATGTGCCAAGTTCTGAACCAGCCTCTGGTGACCCAGGATCATATAAGGCACAGCCCCGTCTTCAAGAAACTCACAGCCAAAATGCATGAGAAAGGGACCAGCACAGGGAGAAATGACCCATCACCATCACAAGATCATTTCTACCAGTGCTGCTTCTGTCCGGGACCTACAACCTAAGGTCCAGAGGATGGGTGATACCGGGAAAGAAGACATGGGAGGCAGTCAAAATCTGAGACTAGCAGGGTAATTTCTAGTGGTGTGTGCAGTTTTCTGATGGAGGGCAGAACGAGCAATCTTTGCTATTGGCTTTTTCTCTTTTGGGAAGTTGTTTGACTCCCTCTCGAATGACTGCAGGGGAAATGAAAAAGTGTTGTAGTGAGGCAGTGAGGTCATCAGAATGAGGGGCTGTCATTCCATCTGCATTACCAATATGCACAGGGCAAAGAAGAGGCAAAGAATAGCACTACTTCTGCTGTACATCCAGGGGAGAATAACTTTAGTGCAATCTTGAGGGCAAGTAGAATTTTCTTTTTCTCTTTCTCATCAATATTTCTTTCTCACCTCTTCCTCCCTCTTCCCCATCCTCTTCCTCCTTCTTCATCCTCTCTCTCTCTCTCTCTCTCCCCTCTCTGCCATTCTTTTCCTGCTTTCTAAACAAGCAGCTTGACTACATTCTGTGTACTTTACCAAATTTATGAAATTCAGCTGAAGAGTATTTTTTATATCTGTAATATTTCTACATGACTAATTGCATTTAGTGAAAAGCTGACACCAGGCAATTTCTTGGGCTCATTCAATGTTGGATTTATTAAAGCCCCAAATCATCCATCATGTTGAAATTTGGCAGGTTATGTTTATAAATAAATTAAATTAACAAGTGTGTGCTGTGCTGGGTATTCATGTGTGGGAAGCAATGCAAACACATATGTGTATACGCCCATGTATAGTTGTGAACGTATTCCACAATGAGTGTGTCCTGACCCACACAGTCTGAAAACTTGGTGTCGACACACAGTGACTTTAAATTCAATTTCTAATTGAGAACCAGGTCTGATTTCATGAGAACATCCACCTGTTCAACCCAAACACAGATTGCATCTAACTGGCTAGCTAGCATGATGTGATGCAAAAAGAACTGGTACAAAGTTCAAGTTGCATGGCAGCTAGGAAATCTGGGTTCTAGTCATGCCCCAATGCCAACTTCCTTGCAGACCTGGACAGTCACTGTCTCAGCTTGGATTTTAGTTTGTCATAAGTAAAATAAAGAAGCTCCTTTCTAAATCCCAGAATGGTCATGAGCCAAGAGTCCAACAGAGCAAAGATAGTGTCTAGTAAATGTGGCTCAGTATATAGAGAATTGTTGGTACTTTTTTATGTACATTTACCTGCTGGTCACAAGGACCAGTGTCTTTTTCTCAGAGATGAGTTGACAGACATCAGCTCAAGAACAGACAGTTAGCCATCCTAATTGACACATATGAAGAACTGAAATATCACTTGAAAATGCAAATGAAGATGAGGAGGAAAAAGGGGTACAAGAAGAGATTCATAGTCACTGAAGTCCTTCTGCCTACCAGCGATGGGCTTGGTGATTTCCAAGGTCAGGAAGGGGGAAGTCAGAGAGGAATGTTATACTTTATCAAGCTGGGTCATTATCTTTAATTTTTTATAAGGAAATATAGAATGACTTATTATTAGCATTATTATTATTAATAATAGTAGTGATAATTACCATCAACATCACCATCAACGATATTTCATTAGCAGAAAATATGTGGCAAATGACAAATCCATGATAGAGAAAATTAAAAACTCTACTAGGCAGGACAGACTATCTTTAGTAGACATTGCAAGTATATTTCACAAATTAATTGTGATATTTATACAGATCTGACAACAGTAGCTTGAGGATCCAATTTTATATCAACGCTTTCATTGAATGTTATGGAATTCTAGAATTAGAAAGAACCTTATAATAGCATCTTGTCCATTCCCCTATTTCATCTAAACTCGGGATGGCAAATATGTTTTAATATCACATGCCACTCATTGATTGATGGTGGATGCCTAGAGTACTGCATTGAGAGGCATTCTGAAGCTGCTTACGAGCTCAGGGAAAAAGAGGGTTGTGATCAATTAGGTTTGTCTACCACGAGTACCCATGGGAAGATTAAGCACTCATGCCATATATCCGCCATTCCCCGACATCATTATCCTGAAAAACGAGAATTTGTTTCTGACTTTAAAGTTACCTTTGCAAAGAATGGCCTGCTTCCCTCAAGAATTCCCATTTTACATCTTTCATTTGGAGAAGATGCTTCTTTGTATACTTTGGGCAATTAAGATACAATTTAACCTGATTTTCTGTTGTTTAATTCTCAGGAGGATGGAGCATCTCTGAATACATACACCACTTGATAACAGAGATCCTTTTATTGATTTATGGACTTGGGGTCCCAGAATTGGTGTCAGGATCTACAAGTGTGAATCTTGATGGGGCAGTCCAATCAGATGTCCTGTCCGGAAGGACTGGGGAGGATTTAGAGAAAGAACTTATCCTAAGGGAAGAGAAAGTGGAACAGATAAGCCTAGCCGGTAAGATAAGAAAGCCTTAGAGGTTAGAGAGAAGGACTGATTCTGAGAACATAATACTTCTAAGGATTACCTCGTAACCCAGCCCACCCCAGACTGTTGTTTGAATCCTGGCGTCTGAGGAAGCAAGAAACACAGAATAGTGAAATCAAAGTTTCACTGAAAACTGTAAATTACTGGCACACAAGACTTCTGCATCAATCCCCCCTCCCACCTCAATAATGCAAAATGCAAAATGGAGAGAAGTATTTTCTCTTATTCTCCCAGAACGGTGTTAGGGAAACTCCTATGCAATGATACTGATAATAACAGAACAAGAGCAACACACTTGTTGAGGGATTATTATGTGTCAAGTTGTGGGTGAAGTGTTTATTTGCATTATCTCCTTTGATCTTGATAGCAACCTTATTAAAGATGAAGCGTTATTACATGAGGTCCAAGGTGGCACAGGTAGAAAATGCCAAGTCTAGATTTGAAAGCTGAACAATATTCTTTACAGCCTATACTCTTAACACTGCTGTTGTGCTTCTTTTAGTGGAAGTAGGAGAAGGAGTAGTGCCATCCAGTTGGTGGGTACCAGTAAATTCGCTCTGATGGTGGAAGGTGGGGGAGACTATGATTTGTAGGGTTTGCTGATTTCTGCGGTGTAAATACTCCCACCGTGGTAGGGTCTAGCCACCAGTGTGAACCTATGTGGAGTTGGAAGAGGACTCTCTGAGTCAGCATGCACTAACTCTTGCCGATCACTGTGCCACAGTGGCTCCTAAGAAGCCCCAGCACACAAAGGGGCACCAATAGAAGTGAAGCTGGTTACATCGGGAAAAGACAATATCTGGTGTTAAGCTGAGGACAACAGAGAATTGGTTGAACATGGTTTATGCCAAAAATACTGCAATCATAGAACTGCAGAGAGAAAAAGAAACACAGAATGGACACATATAAACTCTTCATTATTTAGATAAGAGACTGAGGGACAGAAAGAGGAACTGAACTTGTCCAGGTGACTTTTGTGATAAAGCTTGACCTGAAGACAAGATTATGTTATTTACCAGTGTTTCATTTTCCTTTGTACGGAACGACCTCAAATTTCATTTTATAGTCTCTATATATTTTGGGAACTCCCTCATCACCCATCTATTTTCCATACTTCTCCTTAGGTCCCTAAGTTTCACTGACCTAAAATGGGCTCCACAAAGAATCTTACAAAGCAAAGGATGATGAGAAAGGTGAAATCCCTGTCAGTTATCGGCCAGAGGCTATTGATTCTTCCCGTTGATCTAGGTTCCAATACATGGTTTGCCAGCTCTAATATTACATCTATATGAAAGAGTTTGAATTTCTTGACTCTCCTCTTAAATTTGGGGCTTCCTACCTCCAAAGCAAGACTGCATACCTCAGTGCACCGAGCTACCATGCCCCAGACTTCCAATATCCTGCTCAATGAAATGAGTTAGTCAGCCTGACTTCATTTAGGGGCTGCTGATTTATGAAATGGAGTCAAGTCCTTAATGTATCCTGCTTCTGCTTCCCCAGTCTATTAATTCCTCTTTCCTTCCTTCCAATAGTGCACCCTTGAAGCAGCTGGTTCCAAAACAACTGGAGCGGAGGAGAGGGGACAGGGAACAAATTATATAAATGAGCTGATCAGATGAGTCCCCATTGGAGTGTGGTAGGCAGAATAATAGCTCCAGAGATGCCTATGTCTAATCCTCCAAATCTGTGAACATGTTACCTTAATGACAAAAGGGACTTTGCAGGTTGGTTAAGTTAAGGATCTTGAGATGGGAAGACTATCCTGAATTATGGGTGGTCCCAATATCACAGGTGTCCTTAGGAGTGGAAGATGGGGACAGAAGAGAAGATCAAAGTGATGTGATGTGAGAAGAACTCAAGCTGCCATGCTGTTTTTAAAGATAGAGGAAGGGTCCAAGAGCTAAGGAATGTGGGAAGCCCCTAGAAATTGGAAAAGGCAAAGAAATGAAATCTCCCCTAGAGCCTCCAGAACTGAATGCAGTTCTGCTGACATGCTGATTTTAGCCCATGCCCAACTTATGACCTACAGAACTTGTGTTGTTTTAAGCTATTAAATTTGTGGTAATTTGTTACAGCAACAATAGGAGACTAATACAGAAGGCAATGAGTTTGACCTTTGCACAGGGTCAAAAGTAGTCTTGTGGGGCTTCCCTGGTGGCGCAGTGGTTAAGAATCTGCCTGCCAATGCAGGGGACACGGTTTCGAGACCTGGCCTGGGAAGATCCCACATGCCATGGAGCAACTAAGCCCGTGAGCCACAACTACTGAGCCTGCATGTCTGGAGCCTGTGCTCCGCAACGGGAGAGGCCACGACAGTGAGAGGCCTGCGCACTGCGATGAAGAGTGGCCCCCACTCACTGCAACTGGAGAAAGCCCTCGTACAGAAACAGAGACCCAACACAGCCGAAAGAAAGAAAGAAAGAAAGAAAGAAAGAAAGAAAGAAAGAAAGAAAGAAAGAAAGAAAGAAAGAAAGAAAGAAAGTAGTCTTGTGCTATGTAGTCTTGTTCTCCTATCAACTTCGGAGTGGAAAGGAAGACGTCTAACACCCAGCTAGTTCTGTCATTTTCTTGGAGATGTTTTAAAACTCTTATAATCCTCTCCAGAGAGATTTTTCCCCCAGTGGACCTCAGGGGCTTAGAATTGAATTAATCATAATCTTAGCTCATGACACACTCTTATATTGGGCTTACACATGGCTTTTTAAAAGAAATTTAGTTAGTTATTTTTCACTGTATGCTAAATACCTACAAATCTTCCACCCAAAAGCAAAGCTAGGGCCATGACAATGATCTAGGTGAGGCGGCATGGTCCCCACCCCGCATCTCTATTCTCCCACTAGAAGTGAGCATCATTCTCCTTTTTTCTGCTTTGTTTTTATGTGGTTTTATTGTATCCATATGTGTTCTTAAAAAGTAATTATTAGTTTATAACTTTATAAGCAGTATAGCATGCTGTATGTAATTTCTTGGGATTTTTTTTTTCTGTTAATATTAGATTACTGAGGTTCATCCATATTGTTATACATCACTGCTATAGAAAAGTCTACCCATGCTTTATTCATCCAGTCTCTTATAGGTGAGTATTTGAGTTGTGTCTGTGTTTTTGCTTTTGTGAATCGTGATGCTATGGCTATTCTCATCTATGCCTTTGTGGTTCATGTACACTAGTTCCTTTTAGCAAAAGACCTAGGAATGCAGTCTCCTAAAAATTCTTTTGTTTGACTTTTGAGTGTTCTGGGGCCTAAGCTAATGTGGGAGCCAGTGGGTGGTATTGCTGAAGGAACTGATTTGAATCTGGAGGGATGGCTGAGGTTGGATGGTAAGACAGTCAGGGAGGCAGGTAGAGACAACCAGTGAGTCGTGCCCTAGTTGAAGGGCTCAGTCATTGTCAATCTGCTCACTCCAAGATGGAAGGGAGGTAGAGCTTCCATTCTAGAGCATTCAGAATGAAAAGACAGACACACATAAGGAAAGAGTCAGATTCTAACAACAGGGTCAGATTCTAACTTGAGGAGGATCAGGGCTGCCAGTACTTCTGAGTCAAACTGCAGTGGACCATCTGTTGGTCACATTGCTACCTCTCTCCCATCCCTCTAGGATGTTATCCGGGACCTCCTATGACATTAAGTACGAGGGGGCCTAAAAGAATCTGAAGCTCATTCACTATTTGCAGAGTACTTTCACTGTAGTTTCCACCCACTGGGAAGGTAGGCTCTCCAGTCTTCCTGATTAGGAAAGCCATCAGGAAATCCCATATTGACCTTCTCATCCTCAAGGCTGTATTGTCAGGGCACCAAAGAAGAAGGAATTTTCTTCGCTGGGCTTCAGTCTCCCCATCGGTCTCCCATTAGATGCAGCATCTGCAGGCATCAAAAGCACGCTACTGCGCGAGCACTGCATTGCCAGTGCTATTCCTCAGTGGAGGAAAAGTACATCTGGACCTGTGCACATCCTCCCACTCACCCACCCAGTGGGAGGAGAGGACACAATGACCTCTGTTGCCCCTGACTCCACAACCCCACTCCACCCCACACTTAAAATACCACCCCGCACCCTGCTAGCTGAGAGTTTTGCTTTCCTTCAGAGAGTCTGTATAAGCGAAGGAACTATGTGAGTCTGGAAATCATGACTCCCTGGGAAGAGAATCAAAGAGAGTGTGGTCACTGCTTCTACAAAAGGCAACGTTCTTCAGCACCTGTGTCCCCTTCTCCTTCTTCTCCAGGTCGATAGACTTCCAACTGCTACTCCCATTCCTCCCTTAGTCCCATCATACTCATGGCCGCTGCCTCACCTGAGAAAACTGAAGTGGCAAGAGGCCACTGATAATTCCCACAAGACTCCCACAGAGAAGTGACACTCCTCTACTGTCAACACACTCTCAGAAAGGAAGCATCTAGTGCGACAGCTCTGGGAAATTGAAACTGACCTGGAAACAGCACTGTCAGACTTGTGGATGCTTTCCCTGCAGGGGAAAGAGTCTCCAGAGTCCTTGGATGTGGAGGGTTTGGATGCAACCTCCTGCTGGAAGCTGGGCAGCTGGGGCTGGAAGGAGAGCAAGTCAGAGATGCCAAGAGGAGGTTGAACTTAACTGTCTAGAGAAACTTCATGGCTTCAGAGCTGGGGCCTGTGATGGCAGCCACTCTGGAATGATCACTGCAAACCCTGTGCCCTCACTCCTCCCCGTGCCCTTCCCCACTCACACACTTTGAAGATGACATTGCATAGTTCTTTGTGGGTTCGAGAAATGCTAAATCTGAAAAGAACTTTAAAGATAGGGTTTCTGACCATACAGGTTAGAAAACTGAGCAATAGAGTGAGGTGATTTGCCCAGTCATTTGGTTGTTTAGGAGCAGAGAAAGGAATAGGTCCCTGCCACGCAGCTGGTGTGTTCCTTCCTACTTCTGACAACTGGAGAGCTTGCAGACAGTTTTGCTGTGGAAGAAAGCACCACTGTCTTCTTACAGAAGGAAACAATTAGACATAGTACTTGTGTCTTAGGTAGGAGAGAGGCCCAGGAGAAGGATATAGATGAGATAGGCAGGTGTGAGAAAGAGCACCAGGAAAGAGACCAGAGGTCTGGGTTGTGTTCCTTCTACAAATATTCACTGGCTGCTGATGCTATCTAATAGCAGACCAGATACAGTGATGAACAAAGGGATATAATCTGTCACCAAATGTCCTTAAGTAAGTCACTTCCTCTCTCTGGCCCTGGTGGGGCTCTCTCCCTATATCTCCATGGCTCCATGGTTCCAGGGATCAAATACCTCAGAAAGCTTATAGAGAGTAAAAAAAAAAAATCAGTATTCATTGAATACCCACTATGTGCCAGCCATGCTAGAATACCTGATGTAGCTTTTGTAACTCTATGAGACAGAATCCTCTTTTTTTTTCTCAAGAAGGGGAAATGGACCCTCGCAGAAGCTAAATATCAAGATGCCTTTTTAGTAAGTGGTGAGTCAACATGCCATCTAAGGCCCTTCTGACTCCATAACCATGAGACCATTTTAGTCAATCATCTTGAGCAGTATTATATTAGTTTCAGGTGTATAGCATAGTAATTCAGTATTTTTCAGATTATACTCCATTATAGGTTATTACAACATAATGACTAAATTCCCTGTGCTATACAGTGTACCCTTATTGCTTATCTACTTTATAGTAGTGTGTATCTGTTAATCCCATGGCCCTAATTTGTCCCTCCTCCCATGAATGTGATTCTTAATTATTCTTGCTTTAGTTTCCTCATTAGACCCCATCCTCTTCCTCTCTCCCAGCACCTCACAATTCATGGATCTTTTTAAGGAGGATAAGCCCTCCATGGATTCCAGTTTATTGTTTCAGTTGGTCATGTCAACTGCTCTGGGAGACTGGAAGGTACATCAAATTCTCATTACAGAAGACCAGGCTGAAACTCAGAAGGCTAAGTGACCTGCCAGGCTCATTCAACTGGTTTACAACAGACCTGGAGCAAGAACCCTGGTCTCAGACATCCTAATCTAGAGCTCTTTCCTTAAACCTGGGATGTTTCAATAGCCCTGCCTTGAATTTTAGAACATGCTTAGGGAATTTGCTCCTGTCCTGTCCAGGCTCATCTCCCTACTCAAGAGACCCAGGTCTATGCAGGTACAATGTGAGTATGTACTAAAGGTGGTGTCCAAATTGAACCTGCTACCACCATTTGTGGTAGATTGAAAACCACTGCCTCGGTATTTTGTAGCTCTTTCCATCAAGAGGTAGAGTCTATTGCCCCCCTACTTGAATCTAGGTTGGCATTATGACTTGATTTGACCCATCAAATGTGGTGGAGATGATGTCTGAGCTCCAGAGTAAAGGCGTAATGGGGCCCAGCAGCTTCTACCTTCATGCTCCTGGGACTGGAGACCACCATGCTCTGGAGAAGTCTAGACTAGCCTGGAGGATGGGAGACCTATGGAAGGGACAGACCATGAGGAGATGAATCTGTACCCTGCATTTTTTTTTTTTTTTTTGCGGTACGCGGGCCTCTCCCTGTTGTGGCCTCTCCCGTTGCGGAGCACAGGCTCCGGATGCGCAGGCTCAGTGTCCATGGCTCACAGGCCCAGCCGCTCCGTGGCATGTGGGATCTTCCCGGACCGGGGCACGAACCCGTGTCCCCTGCATCGGCAGGCAGACTCTCAACCACTGCGCCACCAGGGAAGCCCTGTATCCTGCTTTTTATGCTGTGATTTTTTATTTATTTATTTATTTTAAGTTCTCTGCAAATGTGCACAGTCTTCACTTTGCCTCTGCCATTCTTTGAGTCTTTATTCTGATGTTACCATTTCTCTAGCTGAGTGACTCAACAAACTCATTTTATCTCTTTGAGCCTTTATTTTCTCAAAATAATGAGGGATAATAAGTGTATCTACCCTATGGGGGTAGTTGAGAAAATTTAATGAAATAATGTATGTAAAACTGATTTATAAACCTTTAAACATTCTAGAAAAAAATAGAGTTCATCACTACCAAAACACCTATCTGGAATCCCTGCTTAAGACAAGATCAGAATTTGTAAAATTTTGTCATAAACTAACAACACTGCCAGAAAGAAAAGAGATTTCACAGTCAGAAACTGTTATGCCTAAATCCTTAACATACCTAAATTATAGGTTTTATGCATGCATGAGTACAACCCTAGACCCTCTGTGGAACTGCCTGGTGGTTGGCAGGGTGGGTGAGGCTTTGTGACACTCAGGTTGGGTAGAAGGCACTCCTGAAACTCAGGAAAAGAGGGAAGGGAGGCCCTGGTGGTTATAAATGAGTGAATATTACAACCACTGTTTGAAAGGGAAAGGGGATGCTGAGAGCATGCATTCAAAATGACTCAGGGTTGGTTTAGTGAACGAAAATTAGAGCTCTCTCTCTTTTTTTTTTTTTTTTGCGGTGTGCAGGCCTCTCACTGTTGTGGCCTCTCCCGTTGTGGGGCACAGGCTCCGGACACGCAGGCCCAGCGGCCATGGCTCACAGGCCCAGCCGCTCCGTGGCATGTGGGATCTTCCCGGACCGGGGCACGAACCCGTGTCCCCCGCATCAGCAGGCGGACTCTCAACCACTGCGCCACCAGGGAAGCCCTAGCTCTCTCATTTCTGAGTCCTTAATTTTTTCCATCTACTAACACATAACACTGTCTTATTACAAAGGAGCTGATTTCAATGTTATCTCTTTATTTTCTTCCATTCCATTCTTTATCTTTGTCCCAAGGAAGCAGTCTCATTCAACTGGTCCTAAAGAATGGATTTTTCATGTAGCAGAATTCAAAACAGATTCCACTAAATAACATTGCTTTAGAACAAGAAGAGATTGAGTCCAATTTCTGATTTTACACAGAGAGGGTAAGTCAGTTACCTGTGGCCACATTGCTAATTAATAAGAAAAAGGTCAAAAACTAGCTTTTTCCCTGACTCTGCCACTATGTGGGACCACCTTAGATGAAGGGAAAAAATACCCACACCATGAAACACATAACTCTAGGGTTTCCAGTTTGATGGTAAAAAGAGCAGCAATACAATTCAGGCAGAATTAGGACCTGTAGTTTCCCAGCCAGTTACTACCTTGATTCTGTTAGCTTATGTCTGTGAAGACAGCAGAACACTGTTTATAGTGAGAATGACTAATTTCATACACTGTTTAACTAGGTGGTTCAATCAAACTATTCTTTCCTATGAAATTTGATGGTGAGAAATGATTACCATGTAAAAAAGATTTCACTCTGTTTGATTGAGTGATTCCTATAAAGCGTCTGCAGCATAATTTCATGGCTGTGAACATTAATTTTGTGACACCAACTGTAACTGGGTTCTGTTAAAAAGACAACAGGTCCAAAATGGAGTCACACCAAGCTCCACGTCACCAAGCCAAGACTTAATACTTAATTACAGTTGTGGTTTCTCCCAAGAATGGAATCTTAAACCAGTCAATCAGGAATGACCTGGTCAGCACTAGTGAGGTCATCTGCCTGATAGACCCCTGCCCTCCCCTAAAGAAAGGTGACCTTGCCACAACCAATCCACTTTTTGTTAGTATAACTTTCTTATTCTGCTCTCTCTGCCTATAAAATCTTTCATTTAGTACAGCAACTCAGAGCTCCTCTGTACCTGCTAGATGGGATCCTGCCTGATTCATAAATCACTGCATAAAGCCAATTAGATATTTAGATTTTACTTAGTTGAATTTTATTTTTTTTTAACAGTATTGGTGGTAGTGACAGAATCCAAAGGAAAATTCTGACGGCTTCAGGGACAAGAAATACAGGCGTTGGTACCCATGAACCCTTCGAATCCTCTGTTTTCTTCACCATTTTTGAGGGTTATGGTTAGGTTCTTCTTGGTTTTGAGATCCACACTCTTTGCATTGCGTTTCCAATCTAATCGGCTTTCCATTCCAGGGCAGGTCAACTTGAGCTAGCAGATGGTTCCATCTGGAACCCAAGCCCTTAACTCTAAGCTCAAACCACAACTCCCATGTGATTGGAATCCTAGTCCTCAGTCCTCATTTGTTGGGGGATTGCTTGTTCAGTTCTTTCTCCAATCCCCATGAGGCAGAAGATAGATGGGCCCCAGGCTGAGCAGCTGGAGTTTGTCCCCTGTGGACAGATACTCCAAGATGAAGACAATAGCAGGAGGGAGGAGAAGCTGAGCCTCCTGCTCATAAAAAAAAAAAAGCAACACATATTCCTTATTCTCAAAGTCAAGGAGACCTTCCTGACTATACACACGCAAAGAGGCTCCTTGGAGGTCAAAAAGGGAGTGATGTCAACCTACCCATAGGCCTCTTCTCTAGAATCCATCTTGGCTAAGAAATGTGCATGCACACATGGGAAGACACTGAAATAAACCAAATACAGACTCAGAACCAAGCAAAGCAAGATGATTGGCCAAAGGAAACCCAGAAGAAATGCCCCATGTAAGTGATTCAAACTACCACGCAGGGGCAACTCTTTCTCTGAGTCCACAAGCCCTGTTGCAAGAGAAAAATTAAATTTCATGTTGTCCCTTCCCTTCTAAATCCAGACCCATTGGCTATTGATCATTTCTCTTTCAGGGACAGCTGTTACCTTCTTGTTTGTCTTGTTTTGTGTCCTGAGAACTTGGCTTGGTAACTGCCAGGTTGGAGCCCCCAAATTATGGCCAGGCAGAAATGTGAGTTGCATCTTATTTTCAGGTAAGTTCCTACCAAACTGCTGCCAGCCCTCAAGGGAATTATCTCTCTTTCTTTCTTTTGGCTATCTTTGGGAGTAACTCTGGATCTTGGAAGAGTAATATCTTTTTCACCACTTTTAGGTGCACCCAAGGTGGGAGGTCATTCAATACATTACTGCTAGGATTATTTACTGTTTGTCCTGGCTCAAACCTGAAAAGATATTTGAAAGGATTTTTTCCTAAGTAACTTTATGGTCAGAAGTTTGTTAAATTGGAAGCTAATATTCAGAGCCTGATAGGAACTTTCTTTTAGGCTTAGTCTCCTAACTTTACTGTACGCAGAGGGAAAGACAAACCTTCTGTAGCTGTTGTGGAAGGATTTACTAAAACATTCCAAAGACAAACAGCTCTAAATCCAGAACATAGCAATCTTTTGATTTCAATCTTAGTTGGAAATCTTCCTGATAGAAAAAAAAGAACATTGAAGATAATGTAGTTGCCTGGGTATATCAGCCCCTTGATATCATTTAGGCTGCAACCCAATTCTTTGAGAAATTAAAAGCAACTGTCCTTATCTTACAGATTTTTGCAAAACCAGAAATGCAGATCTAGAAACTATTCAAAATCCACGAATTTTTTTTTTTTAACCAATCCACAAACCTACCCTATTCATCTCAAAGGGCTTGTGAATATTGTAAACATTCTGACCTTTAAGAAATGAGAGTTCTTATTGGAGGTACTTGTGTTCTTTCCCTGTGCCTTTGAGATGTAAATGGTCTATCAGGTCTTCAAAAAAGGAGAGAGGGAAGTTTATTTGGGACATAGGCAAATGAACAATCATGTGTCTTCTCCAGAAATATTAATAAAAAGTTTTAGTCATCTGATCAGGTAATCTAAACTTATTCCATCTACCAGAAACACAATTTGGATCAAACTGTTCTTTCATAAACTAATGAGTTTTGCATTATAAAACCTGTCTCATGGTTAAAATTTTAAAACAAAAGTTAAAAGTTTTCTGTCTGTATGCAGCTGTCTGTATGCCTATGTGTGTCTATATATGTTACAAATATGTGATATTTTTCTACCTCCAGGTGATATTGCTAAGATTAATTTGTAAAAAGAGCTTTATTTAATTAGCTTAAAAATAACAAACAAATGCTGATTTGAATTAAGAATTCCAAAATCTCTCAGAAATACAGAAAGTAACCCAAATGTTTTTCAAGTTCAAATGACCTGAAATAATCTTTAGTAAATAAAAGCTAATTTAAGTTTGTTCATTTAATTAAAATAGGCATGTCTTCAGAGTTATTAGCATTAAAAATTCAGCTTTTATTCCACCTGGGTTTACTAGTCAAATAAGTTCATGATATTTCTGTTTCAAAATTTATCAGCAAGAAAAATAACTTGATATGATGAAATTTTCATGAGTAATCTAAACAAACATAACTGTTGAGAACAAGTGAGTTAAATAGATGTAAGTGGGATAAGAGTTTTTAGGTGAACTTTTCAGCAATTATTATGTGTTATGGTATGTCTACTTTAAAATAGCATCCAAAATCTCTTTAATAACTTAAAACATTAAAATTTTGCTATGTTAAGTTAAATGACAGAAATTCTTTGAATATCTAGATTATTTCCAAACAAGACAAAATACAGAAATATTAATTACTGAACATAGTTTTATCTACTTTTGGCTTATTACAGAGACACTAAAGATATTTGGATCTGTTAGTGAACATTTCCTGTGCCATACTGAAAGACTGCACTATGAAGAAGCATCTGTTCCTAAAAATTATGAAATGCACTCATGTATTTGCAATCTCAAGAATGCTGGCATAACAGTTCACAATTGCCTACAGCTTAGTTTTCACTAGAAATTAAGGTTTCTAAGGGTTAAATATTCTAATTAGTACATGCTCTTAAAGCTACTTGAAATAATAAGGGAAACAACTCTGTATGCAAGGAAAGTGGATGTATTTTTGGTTAAGAAAAGGTATGGAGATACATTTTTTTTTTTTTTTTTTTTTTGCGGTACGCGGGCCTCTCAGTGTTGTGGCCTCTCCCGTTGCGGAGCACAGGCTCCAGACGTGCAGGCTCAGCGTCCATGGCTCACGGGCCCAGCTGCTCTGTGGCATGCGGGATCCTCCCGGACCGGGGCACGAACCCGTGTCCCCTGAATTGGCAGGCGGATTCTCAACCACTGCACCACCAGGGAAGTCTGGAGATACATTTTTGTTAATAGAAAAGAAAGTACATTTACCCTAAAGTAAAACTGATTATTCAAAATGAGAAAGAGGATAATAAAGGCAAAATGGTATGAAAAGTTGGGAAGAGAGAGTATGGTTAAGTTAGCTAAAATTGAACTACTATTTTAAGTTTTTTTAAATAAGCTTATATTAATATCAATAATAATATCAATAGTGTACTTATGTAAAACTGGAACTTAATTTTTTTCATCTGCTAAGAGAACAAAGTTTTCTTAGACTATTGATCTGCTCTTGACAAAAAATTGTAGGGCTTCCCTGGTGGCGCAGTGGTTGAGAGTCCGCCTGCCGATGCAGGGGAAACGGGTTCGTGCCCCAGTCAGGGAAGATCTCACATGCCGCGGAGCGACTGGGCCTGTGAACCGTGGCCGCTGAGCCTATGCGTCTGGAGCCTGTGCTCCACAACGGGAGAGGCCACAACAGTGAGAGGCCCACGTACAGCAAAAAAAAAAAAAAAAAAAAGTGAAAGTTTTTTCTTTACCAATTAGTAATCTGCCTAGAAAACAAAGACTCCATGTTTTGTCAAAATAATTTCCTGTGTTTCAAGTTGTGTGTATCAGGTCTTTGGTTCCTTAAGAAAACTGAGACTTCTTTATTAAAAGAGCTAAGGGTTTTTTGTTTTGATTTGTTTTGTTTCACAAGTATTTAACATTTTATATTTGCCTGTGAAGTCCTTATTGTTACTATGTTAAATGGATAACTAAATATTATTTCAGAGCCCTATGATCCTATTTGACCAAGTGTTTTAAAACCTTTTGATGTTTTTGACAACATAACCCAAATCAAATTCTAAATAAAGTCTTTTTGACCTGTAAGTAATTTGGGGATTTTACAGAAGACACCTGGAAAATTGCAAAAAGTTTCTTCTCTCTCCTTATAAAAGAGAGATGTTACACTAATTACACTTATTCAATATGTTAAATCACATGAAGCATTGTCAAATAAGTGATGCTAAGTCTTCTTATGTTCTGATATATCCTAGTGTAGTGTTATCAGTCATAATTTTAGTTATTATTTTAAAATGCTGTATGTCATAGAAGTGACCAAATTCCCTTGTCAGTAACATTGTAATGAACTTTTACCAGATCTTTAACCCTTTTTAAGGTTTTGTCATTTATAGTTATTGTTTTACTGTGATGTTTTTGCAAAAGTGAGACTCATAGAAAGGGCCTTACCGAGTGCTCCTGACCACTGATACTGCTGTGAAACTAAAAGGCCTTGAGCCTTGGGTACACATCTCCCAGATGAAGATGATCCACCAGACATCTGACCCTGTGTAAACGCTGGAGACCCCCAAATCAAATCAACTAGGAAGAGGAGCTTACTTCGCAGTAGACTGATTCCACTCAAGATGCTGGATCGAGACTTCATACTTTAACTAAACATGAACGCCATTTCTTCTCTTTCTTTTTATTCTGGTGTTGGCCTGAAAGGTAACATCATCATCACATCTCACAGGCCATGCTAAATGGGGTAAGTTTTCAGACTGCTGGATCTTTCCTCAAAAACTCCAATCTGTCCATGTCTCTAAAGACCCCCTGGTTCTCCCTGTTACCAATTTTTCTTTTATTCCCAATGTCACCATAAACTATAATTGACCCTCCTCAGAAGTCACTTACAAAGTCTGGCTTTTACAGCCAGAACATCCAGTGCCTTGTTTTCACCTTTCTCTTTTTATAACTGTACTTGCCCAACTAGGCACAAATACCTACGCACATTGTAGTACCTTTGCACCTCCAACACTCTTATGATTACCTAAAGCAGATCTGCCGCCAATCACAAAAGGATCTCACCAGCAGCACCCTTCTTTGCAAGGAATTTAGAACAACTCTTTATTTCAAGCTAGGAGATTTACTTCTTAAATGTATTAAAAATCTAACTGACCCCTGGCCTGAACAGGCAGATGTAACGATCCCTGCAAATGAATCCATTAACAGTGCCAACAGTGAGAGTGTTTATGCCCTACCAGGTTTTATCTTTGTCCGCGGTAGTTCTTATTCTCTTTGGGCCTATGCATGCCTAGATGGCTGGTGTATAACCAGGCAATGCTTTTTAGGTTGTCTAAGTGTGGCCCTAACAGTCCACAATCAAACTGAGACAACTTTTTGGTCAATTCTCTTGAGTTAGAAGGGACCTAAGAGGAGACACCCATGATTTAGGATTTGCTTCCTTTAGCAGGTCCCAACTTCCCTGGCTAGGAGTGAGTACAAATGAGGCTATAATCAAGAACTTCTCCTTAATTCTTGAAGATATTGCAGAATCCAGTGCTGAAGCAATAGCTGCCCCCAAAAATCCTTAGACTCTCTGGACAAAGCTGTTCTTGATACTAGAATTGCCCTTGATTATCCTTTAGCTGAGTAAGGCAATATCTGTGCTGTGGAACACCACCTGCTACACCTGGATTAATTAACACTTCTGGGGAAGTCGAGACTCAGCTACATAAGATCACGGAACAAGTCAGTTGTCTTAAGAAAGTGACTCCTTTGACAACATCTTTCTTTGATTTATTTGATTCTAACTGGCTAGCGTCTTGGAGACCATGGCTCTGAAGTACACTCTAGACTTTAAGAGCATCGTAGTCTTCCTGGTGCAATATATTCTCTCAAAAACTTCAAATGTGTGTTCGTAGCCACTGATGTTCAAGAAAATAGTCTCCCTAAGCCTGAAACACCAGAAAAAGAATGAAGAGAATGACCAACGTTAAAAATGTGAACCTGAAGTCATGGCCAGTGAATAGCACACAGAGAATCAGCAGAAACTGCAAGAACTTCAGAGCACTAGTAGCAAGTGGCATTGATGCCTTAAATTTTATTAATTTTTATTGGAGTATAGCTGCTTTACAATGTTGTGTTAGTTTCTGTTGTACAGCAAAGTAAGTTAGTTATACGTATACATATATCCCCTCTTTCTTAGATTTCCTCCCCATTTAGGTCACCACAGAGCACTGAGTAGAGTTCCCTGTGCTATACAGTGTGTTCTCATTAGTTATCTATTTTATACATAATAGTGTATATATGTCAATCCCAATCTCCCAGTTCATCCTACTCCCCACCCCCTTCCCCCATTGGTATCCATAAGTTTGTTCTCTACAACTGTGTCTCTATTTCTGCTTTAAATTTTGATCACATCTCTCAGTTTGGCTGAGAGTCTCATCAAAAGGGAATGGGAAGATTGTTGAAAAAGAGACAACAGACCCCAAATTGAGTCACTTATGCTAAAGCTCATGTCACCAAACAAAGACTTAATACTTAATTAGAGTTTTGGCCTCTCCCAGGAATGGAATCTTAAACCAGTCATCAAGAATGACCTGGTCAGCCCTAGTGAGGTCATCTGCCTGATAGACCCCTGCCATCCCCTAAAGGAAGGTGACCGTGTCACAACCAATCCAGTTATTGCTAATATAGCTTTCTCGTGCCACTCCCTTCTGCCTATAAAAGTCTTTCATTTTGTACAGTTCCTTGGAGATCCCTTCTATCTGCTAGATGGGATGCTGCCCAATTCATGAATCATTGAATAAAGCCTAGAAGATCTTGCACTCCTATGTTCATTGCAGCATTCTTTACAATAGGTAAGATGTGGAAACAATCTAAATGTCCATTGATAGATTAATAGATAAAGAAAATGTGGTACATTTATACAATGGAATATTACCCAGCCATAAAAAAAGAGTGAAATCTTGCCATTTACAATAATAGGTGGACCTTGAGGGTATTACGCTAAGTAAAATAAATCAGACAGTGGAAGAGAAATACTGTATAATTTCAGTTATATGTAAAATCTGAAAAACAAAACAAACAGACATCATAAAACAGAAACAGATTCATAGATAGAGAACAGACTGGTGGTTTCCAGAGGGGCGGGAGATTGGAGAGTGAGCAAAATGGTTGAAGGGGATTAAGAGGTACAAACTTCCAGTTATAAAATAAATAAGTCACGGGGATGTAATGTACAGCATGGGGAATATAGTCAATAACATTGTATTAGCTTTGTATGGTGCCATAGTAGCTAGACTTATTGTGGTGGTCCTTTCATAATGTATATAAATGTCAGATCACAATTTTGTACCCCTGAAACTAATATAGTATTGTATGTCAATCATACTTCAATTAAAATATTAAATTTGGGCTTCCCTGGTGGCGCAGTGGTTGAGAGTCCGCCTGCTGATGCAGGGGACACGGGTTCGTGCCCCAGTCCGGGAAGATCCCACATGCCGCAGCGCGGCTGGGCCCATGAGCCATGGCCGCTGAGCCTGCGCGTCC
>RJWK010023004.1:0-29442 GCA_004363435.1 Platanista minor | reverse complement strand
TTCTATGTATGGATATATACACACAATAATGACTAATATGGGAAATATAAAAATAAGTTAGTACCAAAATTCTGGACAAACACAGCTGGTTAAATAAAAGAGATATTAAAATTAAAGTGTTTTTAAGTCATTGTATTGTTCAGGAGGATAGAACTGTTGATTAATTTTATATTTTGTAAACTCAAATATGAATATTAAATAGTATTATGAATATTAAAAGGTACATGCAACCTAATTTCTGCTTGTGGTCACAGTAGACATTCTTTTTTTTTTTTTCTTTTTTTTGGCTGTGTTAGGTTGCTTGCAGGATCTTAGTTCCCTGACCAGGGATGGAACCCAGGCCCTTGGCAGTGAAAGTGTGGAGTCCTAAACACTGAACCACTGGGGATTCCCACAGTAGACATTCTTGTAGAAAAAAGTCTGCTGAGCACATTAGAAAAACTCGACTAAATATTAAAAAATCTGTTTGGCGGCCTTCAAGTTCTAGCAAGGCAGCAAGGATATATATATATATATATATATATATATATATATATATATATATATATATATATATATATATATATATATTATACACACACATATATAAACTATCTCCTTGAAAATCAGAGGAATGCAAATTAAGATGAGAGGTCATTCATACCCATCAGTTAGGCAAAAATAAAAAGCAGAACTGCCAGATGCTGGGAGTGTATTTGATACAGCCTCTTTGGAGAGAAATTTGATAGCATCATGTAAACACAGAGCTCTTCACCTTCTGTATACTGGAGAACAGCAGCTCTCAAAATGGCCTGGGACCCTTGGTGGCCCCTGAGACACTTTGGAGAGTCTGGAAGATCAAAGCTTTTCATAATACTATTATGAAGTTATTTATTTTCACTCTCATTCCCTCACCAGTATGGTGGAGTTGTTCAGAGACTACAGAGTGTGGACGATCGTCATTGCTGTGACGGTTAATGGCTAGTGTGCTTGTGAATTCTTGTGTTGAAAACATTTCTCTCTCAATTTCTAATATGATAAATATTGGTAAATATAATCTACATTAAGAAAATTGTTCTTTGGGGTCCTCAGTAATTTTTAAGAGTATAAAGTTGTCCTGAGTCCAAGCAGTTTGAAAATCCTTGGGAAATTCTCACGTGCACAAAAAGAAAGGAATGCTCACTGCAGCATTATTTGCAGTTGCAAAAGGCACGGAGCAGCCCAAATCCACTAGTAGGAGAAAAGATCAATTGTTTTAGATTTCTAAAAAATAATGTTGAAAATTTGAATGAAAAGGACAAGTTGTGGAAAGACATGCATAGTTTGGACGATTAAGATTTTTTGTCTTTAATACCCCCCGCCCCACACATGCACAGCTTCCCCCCGTTACCAGCCAGCATCCCTCACAGAGGGTACATTTGTTACAAGTGATGCATATGCACTGACACATGCTCATCACCCCAAGTCCATAGCTGACATTCGTGCTCACTCTTGGTGTTGTACACTCCATGGGTTTGGGCAAATGTATAAGGACATGAATCCACCATTGTAGTAACATACAAAGTGTTTTCACTGTCCTAAAAATCCTCTGTGTTCCACCTATTCACCTCCTCTCCACCCCCAATCCCTGGCAACCACTGATATTTTTACTCTCTCTGTAATTTTGCCTTTTCCAGATGTCATATAGCTGAAATCATGCAGTGTGTAGCTTTTTCAGATTTACTTCTTTCACTTAGCCATATGCATTTAAAGTTCCTCCATGTGTTTTCAAGACTTGACAGCTCACTTCTTTTTAGCACTGATACCATAAAATTTAAAAACCTGCAAAATTACTAAATGTGTACATAAATAGTTAATAACTGCCATGAATTATAAACATAAGCATGAGGGTGGTGAACACCAATATGAAAATGGTGGCTACCTCTGGGAAGTGAAGCATGAGACTAGTGTTAAGTGAGGGGCACCCAGAAGAATTCTATTGTGTTTGTAATTTATTTCTTTAAAAAAATCTGACAAATCTGTGCCATGTCTTTTTGGTGTTTGTCGTATTATATTTTATACTTTTCTGTGCTCTTGAAATAGATCATAATAAAAATTATTTTAAAATTGTAAAAGAACCAGTGAAGAAACCCTGAGAAACCAACATCAAAAGATTGGGCATGGGCTTCCCTGGCGGCGCAGTGGTTGAGAGTCCGCCTGCCGATGCAGGGGACACGGGTTCGTGCCCCGGTCCGGGAAGATCCCACATGCCGCGGAGTGGCTGGGCCCGTGAGCCATGGCCGCTGAGCCTGCGCTCTGCAACGGGAGAGGCCACAGCAGTGAGAGGCCTGCGTACGGCAAAAAAAAAAAAAAAAAAAAAAGATTGGGCAGCAGAGCCAAATAGGGATTATTAGAAAGAGAGGGCAGGAAGTAGAAGAAAGCCCAGGAGAGCCCAGCTCCAAGCACTGGATGGTGTTGGGACTGCATCCCAGGCAGGTGCTGCTGAGAGGCGGCTTGGAGTGAGACCTGGATGCAGGATGGGAAAGGCAAGTGGTTAAAATGAATGGTTAGCAGTTTGGCAGCAGGTAAGGCTAGAGAACAGGGGCTTAGCTTGTTGAAGGTGCTGGTTAAATGGTTACTAATGGTTCAGAAAGTAAAAGTCAGGGAGAGTCAGTAGTGAAACCAAGCAGGACACTGTGGGGCTTCTGGGGATGTAAGCCTTTCTGTCCCCAATTCTTGTAGGGAACAGACTCCAGCCTCCATGACCTTTCCTGAGTTCCAAAGGGCAGATTCAGACAGTTACTAATCAGGGAAGAGAGGGGATGCAAAGACAAGGGAGGGGCAGCCAAAAAACAATAGTGCAGCCTTGGGGCAGGGCCCTGATTCCACCTCCAGGGATACACATAACAATGTCTTTAAGCTCTTTGTAGAATTAAAGCCCAATAAATGGAAGATGTCAGCATTCTTCATACCAGAGAAAGACCACCTGAGGCCAGGAACCAGAAAAGCTCATCAAGAAGATTATCTGAGATCAGATTAGAGAAGGTGCAGGCCCTGCCCAAACCCTAATCTTAACAGCGACCCCACCCTTGAACCGTTGCCATAAAACTCCTCATCAAATCCTCCCGGGTTGGGGGACGTCATTCCGTGCAGGAGCCTGCTATGTCCCGCTTTGCCTGGCACAGCTCTAAAGCTATTCCTTACTGCTTCACCCAGAACTCTGTCTCTGAGACCCTATTTGGCACCAGTGCACAGAGGCCAAACTTTCAACACCAGGAGGGAGTGGTTAAAAGGACTGGAGCCCCTCGTGGGAGAGGGGAACAAGTGGGAGGGCGTGGTAGAAGGATAACGTGCCCTGCAATTTGGAAGATTAAGGTTTTGTGTGTGGAGCGGTTCCCAGTGTCCACAGACTCCTGGGTTTGGAGCAGTAGCTTGTCGTGGATGTAGAGAGCACTATGGTTGGGAAGCCCAAACGTGCAGCTTGGCGGTCAGGCTGCCTGGGCTTCACTCCCAGCTCTGCTACCTACTAGCTTTGTGACCTTGGCCAAGTGTCAGATGGAGTGTGTAAGCCTCCATCCTTTCATCTGTAAAGGGGGCTTAATTGTAGCACACCTTATGTGATTGGTAGGAGGATTATACAAGATAATTCAGGAACACACTTACACAGTGCTTGGCTCATAGAAAGTGCTCAGAAGTGTTAGCTAGAATTTTTACAGTTTTTTAACGCTTCCACACAATTGTTGAAGTCACCTGCAATCATGTGAGGGATGAAAGGAAAAGGGTGAACCGGGTGTCAAAGGCATCCATGACTTTTGGGGGGTGGCTCCAAACAGGTAACTGAAATTGACAAGGAGAGGGAGAAGCATGAGTTTCAGGGGAAGAGGGTTTTGTGGATAAAAGGACAAGAGAATAGTCTGAGAGTGGAAAGACGCAGCTAAGAGAATACTGACCTCTTCCTTGCAGATGTAGAGATATAAATTCTGGAGAGAGAAAGAGAGAGATGGAGAGAGAGAAACACGAGGAACACGGGTACGAATATGAGAGGACACAGTTGTACATACAGAATTGTTTGAGTTCGAGACTTCCCTGGTGGGACAGTGGTTAAGAATCCGCCTGCCAATACAGGGGACATGGTTTTGAGCCCTGGTCCTGGAAGATCCTACGTGCCGCGGAGCAACTAAGCCTGTGCACCACAACTACTGAGCCTGTGCTCTAGAGCCTCAGTGCCACAACTACTGAGCCCGTGTGCCACAACTACTGAAGCCCGCGTGCCTAGAGCCCGTGCTCCGCAGCAAGTGAAGCCACTGCAATGAGAAGCCCATGCGCTGCAACGAAGAGTATCCCCTGCTCGCCACAGCTAGAGAAAGCCTGCGTGCAGAAACAAAGACCCAACGCAGCCAAAATAAATAAATAAATAAAATTAAATCTTAAAAAAAAAGAATTGTTTGAGTCCACAAGAGGATGTGTGTCTGGAAGGGCTTGCATTTTGGGTGTGACTTAGGAGATGTGATGGGTAACTTGGGTGGAGTTAAAGTAACTGCTTGAGATGTCTTGTAACAGTTATTTTAGTGCCTACATATATTCTTGTGACTTTCAAAATCCTCCATTTATTGAGATTACAGTTGCAGGACTAAGGATACAAAAAGGTCTAGTGGCAGAGGGAGGTATGTAACTATATACACAACAGCATTGGAGGAGCAGGTGGGGTTAACTTTCTAATTGGAGTTGGGGAAGGCTTCACCAAGGAGATGGCATTTTAAACTGGGTTTTGACAGATGATGAAAAGATAATCGTGAATGAGAAGACAGATGAAAGAATCTAAACAAGGGACTTCCCTGGTGGTCCAGTGGTTAAGACTCCACACTTCCACTGCAGGGAGCACGAGTTCCACCCCTGGTTGGGGTACTAAGATCCCATAGGTTGTGTGGCTCAGCCAAAGGGGAAAAAAAAAAAATCTAAACAAGAGAGAGGAGTAAAAGTCAGAACATTTAAATATGGCACATAATCACTGACAGATTTTTTAAAAACTAGTGATAAAATGATTGACTTGGTGAAAAATTGATACGCAGCAAGATAAGTACGTGCCTGGCACTTTGAATAGAGCCGTTTCTTGGCCTTTACTGAATGTCAATTTAACAAAGCTGCCTTTATTTATTTGTTTTTAAAATATTTATTTATTTATTTGACTGCTCCGGGTCTTCGTTGTGGCACGCAGGATCTAGTTCCCTGACCAGGGATTGAACCCTGGCCTCCTGCATTGGGACCGCAGAGTCTTAGCAGCTGGACCACCAGGGAAGTCCCTAACAAAGCTTCCTTTAAAATTGTATTCCAGGAACTTCCTTCCAGAGCATCATGCAGACATCTTGGCCATTTCCCATGTTACTCTGGATACCATGATGCTATAACCTAACAATTACCTTTATTCCCGATGGTGAATATGTTTAAGATGAGAAATTAAAAATTATAAACCATGAATGCATTGGCTTTAAAAACATTTTTCCCCCTATTTTTAGAACCAAACCTGCTGTAAGTGTGCAGTCTGGTTTGGCACTTAGATGAGTTTGGGGTAAGCAGATAATCAATCACAGCCAGGTAACAGACATCAGTGATATTGCTTTGCAAGGTACATGCTAGGGTTTATGTTAGTGGATGGTTGTTTATGATACCTTTAAAATATTTGTGATGGAATAAGTCTTTTATAAATAAGCACCCAAAACGAAGCCATTCTTTTATTTATTTATTTATTTAAACAACGTGCTTATCCTATACTGATTAAATTTGAATGTTTGGTGTGCTTGTTGGTAGCTGCAGTTCATATAACCTATCAAAATGAAGGCATCTCACGCCATGAGAATATTAACCAATGGGCAATTCTGACTCTAGTTGTCTTCGAAACTCGCTTTCAGTTTGTCATTTAAAAGTGTATTTACCCAGATCTCTGAACATTGTCTAAAGCTAGAGGGTTAAGAACATCATTTCACTTTACTTTACATTTTACCTGTGTTCAAGGGTGGCTCCTGCTGGCTTCGGCAGCACACGTGCTATTATTTTTAAGAGTGAGAGAAACACTCTGAAGTATCCCCAGATATGTTTCTTCCATTCAGCTGCTTTGACGGGTATTCCAAGTCAATGCGCAGATAAAAACTTGTATTAAAAAAATCAGCCTCTGGGGGCTTCCCTGGCAGTCCAGTGGTTGAGACTTTGCCTTCCAGTGTGGGGGGCATGGGTTTGATCCCTGGTCGGGGAGCTGGGATCCCACATGCCTCAAGGCCAAAAAGCTAAAACATTGAACAGAAGCAAGATTGTAACAAATTCAATAAAGACTTAAAAAAAAAAAAATCAACCTCTGGAGGCTCTTGTCACAGCTTATTCCTCTCCTCCAACTTTATTTCCCCCTCTTCTCTCTTGTCCACCGTGGCCCCTGATCCCACATCCCTCTCGCCCCTCCTGTTCAAGAGAGCAAATAGATGCTGTCGCTGGAGAATGCCCTCTCTTTCTGGATACCAAACATGTTACTCTCTTTACATCTGCACCTGTTTCTTGTCCCTATCCTGTCAAAGGACTTGACAACCTTTGTTCAGGGTCACATCCCCTCCCACCTTCAGGAACCTCACACTGTTGATGCTTTTGATTATTTCTTCTCTCTCAGAGAAGGCATCTTCACCCTTTCTCTCAATCAGATTCTTCCTATACATTTTTTTTTTTTTTTCCGGTACGTGGGCCTCTCACCGTTGTGGCCTCTCCCGTTGCGGAGCACAGGCTCCGGACGCGCAGGCTTAGCGGCCATGGCTCACGGGCCCAGCCGCTCCGCGGCACGTGGGATCTTCTCGGACCGGGGCACGAACCCGTGTCCCCTGCATCTGCAGGCGGACTCTCAACCGCTGCGCCACCAGGGAAGCACCTTCCCATCCATTTTTAATCATGCCTACGTACATCCAAGTAAAAACAAACCAATCCCCACGTCCCTCCTGGTCCCTGCCTGATCAGTCATCTTTCTTTCACGGCTAAATTCCCTTAAAGATTGGAAAGAATTGTCCATCCTGCAGCCTCCATTTCCTCACCTCCTACTTACTTGCCAGCCCACTCCGACCCTGCTTCCAGCCTTAGCACTGGGTAGAAACACCTCTCCCTCTTTTCTCTTACATTATCGATGACATTATCCTGTCAGCAAATCCAGTGACTATTTTTCAGTTGCCAGGCACTTGGGCTCTCGCCCGCGGCGACTTTTTGACCTTTCCACACCTAGAAACACTTCCTAACTTTGGCCTCCATGGCACCAACCCCCCGATGTTGCTCCCCCGTCTTCTGCCATGTCTGCTCCATCCCCTCTATGGGTTGCCTTCTTCCATGCAGTTATTAGATGCTGGAGGACATTAGAGGCTCTCGCCCGGAACACACCTCTTCCCACTCTATTCTCTCTTAGCCTGACTAGGGCTGTGACTGATTAGGGGGAGGAGAGGTTCCTTAAAGGAAAAATCAGATGCTGTTGCCAGAATAAGGAAAATGGATACTGGAAACAGATACTGGGTAAGCAAACAACAGCAACACAAAACAAAACACAAGCTACAATTCCCTCCCAATGGGCAATCTATCTGTTATTTACAATCTGTCCTCAGAATTATCCTTCCTGTTCTTTCTCACCCATTCTACATCCAACATTTAGAATTTTTGTTTCTTCCCCAAACCTGCCAAATGAGATCTTACCCACTTCCTAAGACTCAGAGCCCATCTCTCTGGAAAACCTAAATGAAACTTTCCTTCTGTATGTTCGCATAGCACTTTCCTTCTCTCCTTGGCACTTCTCATTTATACCATAACTATTTCTGTTTTGTAGGCCAACCCTTTACTAGAATGTAAACTTATCCTCTGAGAGGTCAAGGACTATACTTTGTTTACGTTTTTATTCCCTCAGTGCATCCATCTTGTGGTCAAGTCCATGGTAAGTGCTAAGTACTTTTTGGTAGGTTTGATGATCGTTATCTACACCTAGTGAGTCAGAAGCAGGCATATTGGAACTCAAAGAATTAAAAAAGAGAGACAGTTGAGGAAGGAAAAGATGAGGTTTTATTTTTTTACACTGTTACTTAAATAATTAAGTCCATCAGAAATAGCCACAGATTTTACATTTCTGGGAGCCACCATGGTATAACAAGAGCCCCTCTGTCTCGTACTGTTACATAGAGAAGATATCTGAATCCTAAATATTGTGAGTTTTTCCCCTATTCTGGTTTTATCTCTAATAAATGACCTGCCCTTTGGTTGTTTCTGTTGGTCAGACATGAGCTTCATGTCCTAAACAGATGGAAACAATTATGGAATAACCTTTCTAAATAACCAAGTTCTAGGAAAATCAAATCACAACTGTGATAATTTGGTAAGAATACTGATGACCTTCAGCTTCAAAACAATGCAATTGCAGCCTCTTGCAGCCATGATTTGATGAGGACACTCACTCTATAAGTCCCCTGGGGAGGGAAGCTGCCCTGTTTATACCCCGGAGGTGGCTGGGCTTTCCCAAGGATGCCTTGGGAGAACACCATTGCTCTTATCTTTTCCAAACACTGTTTAGGTCTGAGGTGAATGTGACCTCGGTTTTTCCTTCTCCAAGTCAGTTCTGCTTATAGAATTCTAGAATAATAATTTCAGCAAATGTAACTTTTAATCTGAATACAAGACCCTGACCAACACTGGTGTGTCAAGCTGGGTGAACTCAGCACTACGTCACAGTGAAAGCTGTTTTTCTGACAACATCAGTGATGAAGGATTCCATGGAGATAGATGTCAGGGATGCTCTGCAGGATGAATAATACGGCCTCTGCTAGTGGTCCCTCAACTCTTTTTTTTTTTTTTTCCTAAATTAATTTATTATTTATTTATTTATTTGTGGCTGCATTGGGTCTTCATTGCTGCATGCGGGCTTTCTCTAGTTGTGGCGTGTGGGGGCTACTCTCTGTTGTGGTGCGCAGGCTTCGCATTGTGGTGCCTTCTCTTGTTGCGGAGCTCGGGCTCTAGGCGTGCGGGCTCAGTAGTTGTGGTGCACGGGCTTAGTTGCTCCGTGGCATGTGGGATCTTCCCAGACCAGGGATCGAACCCATGTCCGCTGCGTTGGTAGGCAGATTCTTAACCGCTGCGCCACCAGGGCGGCCCGGTCCCCCAAGTCTTTATGTTGAGTATTCCAACCTCCATATTGTTTTGTATTTCCTCTTTAGACCTGTCTAGTTATCTGCCCTCAAACACAGCGTTGCAAATTCTGAATCACCTAGCTTCTACAGTCTTTAAGCTTATCTCACATACATATTATACCTGCTGCCAAGAAGAGAGTAAAACCTTAGTGTATCATATTTAAAGAGCAGAATACCGTGGAGTCCATCATACTCTAGTTGATTAAAATGATGTCTGGCAAAGGCAGTTTTTCTTCTGCATTTGTTCTGATGTCTTTGTCTTTACGATACTTGAAGCTCATCACTTTCTTTGCTGCCTTAATCCTTTTATGAATATGCGTTTCTGTGTTGTTTGAGTCTGAAACAGACAAGAAGAGTCTTTCTCCCTATTTTAAAATGACACTTTCAAAGGTGTAAGATACTTTGAGAAAAACACTAAACAAAAATTCAACTGTGCAAAAATGACACTTTGGGGCAGGATTATCATACAGAGGGAGTCCTTGCTCCATACATACTTACCCAGAATTCCTTTAAAAAGGGAGGCCTCCTACTGTTCTCTACTCAAAAAATGACTTGTTAGAAAGCATGAATAGAGTGAAAAGGGGCAAAATTGGGTCATTTGTAGAGACGTGGATGGACCTAGAGGCTGTCATACAGAGTGAAGTCAGTCAGAAAGAGAAAAACAGATACCATATATTAATGCATATATGTGGAACCTAGAAAAATGGTACAGATGAACCGGTTTGCAGGGCAGAAATAGAGACACAGATGTAGAGAACAAACGTATGGACACCAAGGGGGGAAAGTGGGGGTGGTGGTGGGATGAATTGGGCGATTGGGGTTGACATGTATACACTGATGTGTATAAAACTGATGACCAATAAGAACCTGCTGTATAAAAATAAATAAATAAAATTCAAAAAAAAAAAAAAAGAGAGCATGGCTAGAAGAGAATTTTAAAGTAATTCTTTACCAATGGGGTTGCCAGGTAAAATACAGAATGCCCAATTACATTAGAATTTCAGATAAAAAACAGATACTTTTTAGTATTTTGTGTCCCAAATGTTACATGAACATATTTATACTAAACTAAGTATTGGTTATTTGTCTGAAGTTCAAGTTTAAGTGGATGTCTTGTATGTTTATTTGCTAAATCTGGCGACTTACCAGATAGAAGAAAATCTTAAGGTATTTATTAAACATCTTACTACAAAATTTCAGTTTGTAAGCACCATTTCTCTTTTTTGGCATCAAAAGTGACCCCGGTTAGATGATATATGCAAAAGTTCTTTGTGAACTGAAAACATGGGCACAGAAATTTTGTTTAGATGCACTAGCGACACAGCATGATTCAAAAACCTAACACTGAAGAGTCTAACAGGGCACCACAGTAAAGGCTGGTGTGGAGGAGGGGAGTGATTTTTTTTCTCTTTCTACAGCATTGCTTCCAGCCTCCCAACTTCCAATGAATGTGCAAACTCTTTTAGAGGAACATATATATGAAGCGAGTTGTATTGGATCTGATTTGAGGTCAAGAAATAGAAAAAAAGAAGCAGCAGGGATGGCTTAGGCAGTGCAATAAAAGTGACCTGGGTTCAAATTCTATATGCAGAAAACTCAGAAACTAATGACATTGATCACATTATGTAACTTTTCTGGTTGTCATCATTGACATTAACACTTCAGATAAATGGCTTTTCTGCATAAGTGGCTGTATCATATTAGGCATCTACTCTATGACAGCTATTATAATTATTGGCTATAGGGTATAAAAGAACAGCAAAGATGAGAAAACAGAGAAGGGGAAGGAAAGGACGCAGGAGGGAGACATCAGAGGATGGAATTTAGGAGTTTTTAAAAAAACCTCTCAAGGAATAAAATGAAATGCAAACAACCGTCCCCACCTCCCAAGGATAACAAAAATCTCAGTGTGTTCAAATTCTTTCCCCCAAGTCTTGCTGGGACCCATGCAACAAAGTTGCAACTGGTTAAACAATTATAACAATTTACCTGATGAAAGGAAATACTCAAAAAAACTAAGAGAAGTCTATCCAAACCCAAATTCCAGATGAGATGTAAAAAATTAATAGTTAGACATTCCTTTGCCAGTTTTCTAAATGACTGATCAATTTTTTTTTTTTTTTACACTTTTAAAATTTCCACATAGATATAGGCTACTATCTTTTAGGCCATTTACTTTATACAACATACAATTGAAATGAAAGAAAGCATTAGTACAAAGCAAGTTCCATTCCTATGAAGTGATTAGCATACAACTTGAGACCCCAAGATTTGAGAAAATTGTAAGAATCCTACTTAAAGAATATTTAGGATTTCATTGTCTTTATAGAGAGAGCAGAAGGGCTTTTTCCTTTTTTCAAAAAATTGAGGTACAATTGGTATATAACATATAAGTTTCAGGTGTAAAACATAATGATTGTATACACTTCACAGTGATCACTACTGTAAGACCAGTTATTATCCATCACTATCTTTTTTTCTGATAATAGGAAAAATAGACTTGAATGGAGGTGCCGAAGATGCAGACATTTTGGTAGAGCCTTATAAATCAGTTGGGATCCAGTCGTGATTAAGTAGTATTTTACCCAGGTAAATGCTGCGTTTGGCAATATGTAGATTAGCAAACTCTGGCACATGAAAGTTCCTGAGACTTCTGAATATAAGATCCAGCTTAGCTTGCCTACAGTGAGGAACTTGCCCTAAATTATGAACAATTTCCCAACTTCCTAGCACACTTCAGGATGTGTGAAATCCCCAGACTTGGGTGGAGACCATCAATCCTCAGCCCCTCAGGTCATCAGCTCATAGCCTGAGGCGGGTTCATTACAGCACATCCTGATCAGCTGGCAGAGCTGCAGAAACAAAGGAGAGTAATGAATCTTTATTTTCAAAGAGATGGTGTAGGAGGAGCCCTCCGCCTTTCCCTGTGGCTTGGGATGTTGCTGTGGATTATGTCCTCTGACAGCAACCTCAGCTCCCTGCCCCGTGTGAAGCTGAGCTAGACCAAGCACATGCTAATGGATTTAACAGCCGCATTTGGTAACTCTGCTCGCCCGCCCGTAATCGTTCACAGAAACGTTCTGGGAGTTTTCAAACAGGCATCCATGGAGAAAGCTTTGGGGATCAGGCGACTGCTTCCTGTAAGTGCCCTCCTACCCACAGCCTGGCTGTCAGACGCCTGTGGTCAGGTCCCATCTGCGATGGGGCATCTACGGGGCTGCGGACTGAGGCGATCAGCTTAAATGGACCCAAACGAAGCTGTTATTGCCTGTTATTTATTTACTTGATCTTGGAGTCACAAAAGATTATACAGGTCAAGAGCTGAGGCTCTTCTCTGTGTGCTCTGGCCCACCTTGCCCTCATCCTTTGTGTAAAGCTGCTTCCAAGATGGTCCAGCCTCTTTCTGTGGACCTTTTCCATTTTGGACCATTCTGAACCTCCTTTGGGACATCGTAACCCTTGCGGTGGTTCAGTGCACGTATATCTGTAGTGCAGTTTCTTTTTCATTCTTCCCGAGACACGTATTTGATGATACTACATTAATTTAGTTTCCTGGTAGTACTCGGAAAGGCCACAGAGAATTACATGAGAATGCACCATTAAGGAATTAGGAGGAGGAAGAATTTAAGAATCGAGTTTCTTCTGTAACTCCTCAGGAATTCTCTTCCATTTCCCTGTAGCTGTGAGAGAGGGGTGTGTCTTTCTCTGGAATGCTCTGATGGAGACACCAGGCTCTATCAACAGCTCCCCCTTTGTGCATTTTCTGCAAATCTTATGTTCAGTTGGTATCAGTGTAAATCAGGTGCCTGTCAACCTTTTTCTCTGTCAAGGCACACACAGAAAAGTGACAGTTGTACTGCACACTGGGATAAATGGGGAGGAGGGGGGTTCATTATTTTTTGTGTTAAATGATTACGAGAAGAAAAGAAATTACAAAGCATTAGGGGAACTATTACATATAAAGCCACCAAATAAGACAGTTTCAAAAATGTCAATGAGAAACTTACTTTCATGATCATAAATTAAAAAAAAAAATTTTATTGTAGTATAGTTGATTTACATTGTTGTGTTACTTTCAGGTGTACAGCAAAGTGAATCAGTTATACATATACATGTATCTTTTTTTAGATTCTTTTCCTATATAGGCCATTACAGACTATTGAGTAGAGTTCCCTGTGCTCTACAGCAGGTTCTTATTAGTTCTCTATTTTATATATAGTAGTGTGTGTATGTCCATCCCAATCTCCCAATTTATCCCTCTCCCTGCTTATCCCCTGGTAACCATAAGTTTGTTTTCTAAATCCGTGACTCTACTTCTGTTTTGTAAATAAGTTCATTTGTGCCCTTGATCATAAATTTTTAATATCAGGTTAATATTTATAGTTAAAATGGCTCTATGCAATTTCTGACTTTTTTTTTTTTTTTTTTGCGGTACTCGGGCCTCTCACTGTTGTGGCCCCTCCCGCTGCGGAGCACAGGCTCCGGACGCGCAGGCTCAGTGGCCGTGGCTCACGGGCCCAGCCGCTCCGCGGCATGTGGGATCTTCCCGGACCGGGGCACGAACCCGCGTCCCCTGCATCGGCAGGCGGACTCTCAACCACTGTGCCACCAGCGAAGCCCAATTTCTGACTTTTTAATAATAGTCTCTTCAAGATATTTAGTCAACCTTGACAGTAGACTCTCTTCCCACAACTATATGATAAAAATTAAAAAAAAATTTTTATGTATTTATTTGGTTGCACTGGGTCAGTTGTGGCTCACTGGCTCCTTAGTTGTGGCATGCATGTGGGATCTAGTTCCCTGACCAGGGATCAAACCTGGGCTCCCTGCATTGGGAGTGCAGAGTCTTAACCACTGTGCCACCAGGGAAGTCCCTATGATGAAATTTTTAAGCCACTCTTTACAATTATTAAAAAAATTTATGACACTTGAATTCTGTTGGAAACAACACATTTTTCTTTCTCTTCCACTTATAAATGTATTTATTTATTTTTATTTATTTATTTTTTTAGCATCTTTATTGGAGTATAATTGCTTTACAATGGTGTTAGTTTCTGCTTTATAACAAAGTGAATCAATTATACATATACATATGTATAAATGTATTTAATGCTGAGACTTCTTATGATTATATGATTTCTGTAAAATGTTGTCCTATCAGATATTTCACCATAAAAATAAAGTGACATTTAGTAGAATGCACTTTCATTGTTAGAGTGGTTGGTAACAAATGGGCAGATTTTTGTCACCTAAGTGACATACGTGATGACAAGAGACTTAAGCTAGCAAGCCCAGTGCCTGCCACGAGCCCCATCCAACCCCTGCAATAAGGGGCTCCTGGAGGTACTGGAAGCATTTACGTAAAGGATTCCTAAGGCACGTTCCAGCCATTGGTTTAGGGTGGAGGGTGGTGGTGAGACTGATGCGGTTTCCGGCAGGCGCCGGGCAGGGAGCAACTTGAATCTCTGTCTCCATGTGTGTTGGACGCATCTGTCCTTTGGTATTGATGTGTTCTAAGCGACCCTTCTAAGAAGGCAAGCACATTCTGTAAAATAGCTTTATGATTATTTTGAAATAATAGAGAGAGCTGGCTCCTAAAATCAAGATCCAGGCAGTAGAGCTGTTTTGGCCATGCAGAGTGGGTGGTGGAGCAAAAGCGCCAGATAGCCTTCATTTTGCTTGTCCCCTGAAGCCACTGCTGAGATGTGGCAAACTCTGCTCCCAGTCCCTCAACCCTCTGGAGCATCCTCAGAGGGGGATGTTTACGGATGGAAATGACTGGCTCGGGGACAAGCCAGTTTAGCTGCTCTGAGTGTGCCGGGGATTAGTATCATCTGCAGTCCATTTGCTGGGCACCAGGATGTTTGGACACCTCGCTTAACAAGCTCTAGTGTGAATAATGTTTTAAAAAGAGGTCTCTGTATCCCATTCCCTATGCCATGTTACATGCCTGACTGAGATGCTCTAAAACCTGGTTGAGTCAAACTGTGATCAGAAGAACCTGAAATTCTATACTTACAGAAAAGTTCTGCAAAAGAGACCTTCCCCAGCTGCATCACATAGACACCAGTGGTCATGGCAGAGGAATGTCCAGTACGGCACTCAGCTAAGGCCAGCTGAATTGTGAAAGACTGCAGGTCTTCAGGGTATATCAGTCCAATAGATGCTGCTCCTGGGGGTGGAACCAAAGGGTTCACATTTCCTGACACTTGCTGTACAAAATTACCCATAGTGACATCGTTCCTGACATCCTTTCCTCTTGCTCAGAAGCTGAAACATTTCTGCTCTCATTCAGGCATAAACTTTCCATCTGTGCTTTTCACCCCTTTCCTTTGTACTTCTTACAGGACCTCCTTTATCTATTTTCCATCCTGTTTTGAGCTGTTCCTTCCTTCTCTGATTCCTTTGTCAACCTAGCAGGGTTTTGTTTTGTTTTTCCTTCCTAAGATCCCTCTCTCTTTGTCCAGCTGCAACTCAGTTTTCCCTTTTCCCTTCTATGAATATCTCTGAAGTATAATAAACTTCAATTCATTTCTCACGCACGTGAACTTGACTTCGGCTTTAACTGCTGCCCTGAACTGATGTCATTTTGCTTTCCATTGAACTTCATATTGCCAAGTCCAGTGTACATTTCCAGCTCCTGTCTTAGTGATCTCTTTGCCATGTATACCACTGTTTAATCATTCCTTCTTTGGAGATTAAAGAGGCTCAAGAATTCTTTGACACTTCTTCCATCAAGGTACAGGAGTCTTTCTGTTCCCTCCCATTGAATCTAGGCAGGTTCTGTGACTGTTTTGATAATTAAAATATAATGGGTGGGGGCTTCCCTGGTGGCGCAGTGGTTGAGAGTCCGCCTGCCGATGCAGGGGACACGGGTTCGTGCCCCGGTCCGGGAAGATCCCACATGCCGCGGAGCAGCCAGGCCCGTGAGCCATGGCCACTGGGCCTGCGTGTCTGGAGCCTGTGCTCCGCAATGGGAGAGGCCACAGCAGTGAGAGGCCACAGCAGTGAGAGGCCCGCATACCACACACAAAAAAAAAGTGACGGGAGGGAGGGACTTCCCTGGTGGCACAGTGGTTAAGAATCCACCTGCCAATGCAGGGGACACAGGTTCAAACTCTTGTCCAGGAAAATCCTACATGCCGCAGAGCAATGAAGCCTGTGCACCACAATTACTGAGCCTGCGAGCCACAACTACTGAGCCCTCATGCCACAACTACTGAAGCCCCCATGCTGCAACTACTGAAGCCCGTGAGCCTAGAGCCCACGCTCCACAGCAAGAGAAGTCACTGCAATGAGAAGCCCGCGCACCGCAACAAAGAATAATGCCTGCTCTCTGCAACTAGAGAAAGCCCGCGCACAACAACGAAGACCCAACGCAGCCAACAAAACAAAACAAAACAAAACAAAAACATGTTGGAAAGATGCAGTGCCGATTTTTGGTCCCAGGTCTTAGGAGACAGGCAGCTTCCACATCCTGTTACTTAGAAGACTAACTCTTGGAGCCGTGAGCCACCTTGTAAGAAATCTTGGTATCCTGTTGTGAACCATGTGGAAAGGCCCTGAGACCACGTGGAGAAGGGGAGGAGCTTAGCTGAGCCCAACCTTCCAGCCGGCCTCACAGGGTATCAGACGTGTGAGTGAAGCTGTCTGGGTGTGTCCAGACCAGCCCAGCCAGCCACCAGCTGAATGTCCCTAGTGTGTCCATCGGTACCACCTGGGAGAGAAGAATTGCCCAGCCCAAACCTGCCTTAGTTCTGGCCTTGTAAAATCGAGAGATATAATAAAATAGCTAGGGCTTCCCTGGTGGCGCAGTGGTTGAGAGTCCGCCTGCTGATGCGGGGGACGCGGGTTCATGCCCTTGTCTGGGAAGATCCCACGTGCCGCGGAGCGGCTGGGCCCGTGAGCCGTGGCCACTGAGCCTGCGCGTCCAGAGCCTGTGCTCTGCAACGGGAGAGGCCACAACAGTGAGAGGCCTGCGTACTGCAAAATAAATAAATAAATAAATAAAATAGCTAGTAAGTTTGTTACATAACAAGAGATAGCCAGAAAGCCACCTTCCTCCTTGAGACTCTGATTTATTGACTCCTGATCTCTTGCTGTATTCCTGCCTCTCCTTTATTCTTTTTTTTGGCTGTGCTCAGTGGCTTGCGGGACCTTAGTTCCCCGACCAGGGATCGAACCCCCGCCCTTGGCAGTGAAAGCACGGAGCCCTAACCACTGGGCAGCCAGGGAAGTCCTCTTCTCTTCTCTTGACGTCACTTCCCTTCCCCGTATGGGCTGTCTCTTCCTAGGCCATCCCCTGGGATGTTGGTATTTCCTACCACGCCGCTCTACCTAAATGCATTTATTTATACACACCCATTTCTCGTGCTATGTTTTCTCTCTTTAAATTAATAAACTTTATTCTTTAGAGCAGTTTTAGGTTCACAGCAAAACTGAACTGAAAGTACAGGGAGCTTTCATTGCTGTGTTTTCAAGTTCCAGCTCACATACCATTATCTTTATGAACTCTTGGATTTCTCTGGATGAAAATTTTCTCCTCCAAAATTTCATTGCCCCTTTGCTTTACAGTTTCACCAAGGTTTTTGTTTTCTAACCTGTTTTATTTTTCATGTACCTATATCTTTTCTTCTTTGCTAGACTGTAAATTCATTAAGGGCAGGGTCCATATCTGATTTACCTCTGAATTCCCCACCTTCCTGCCATGGTTCATTCACTGTTTTGGCAGATATGGGGTTATGCATGTATCACATTGCACTGCTTATGTATTTGTAGGTCTGTCTTATTAGCCTGAGAGCTATGAGCTCAGATATTTTTTGTGTTTGTATCTCCCAGTGCTTTGTGCAATGTCAAGTATAGAGTAGGTCGTTGATAAATGCCTGCTTTTCCAATATGAAAGGAAGCTGGCAGTTGCATGGTGAAATTTTAGTTAAAATATCAATACATATTAAGTAGTAATCATAAACAATTAAAGATCAGGGAAAAGCATAAAAAATTTGTTTTTAATTGAATATATTTATTGTGGTCTCAAAAGCATAATTTTCCATCTCCTAATGTTTCCTAAGGTCACCCAGGCTGCATGACTCCTGTAGGATTAGACATCTCTCCTGGATTAAAATAGATCTGGAATTGTAACTTCTTATGACAGCAGAAAAATATCAAGGAAAGGAGATTGAGTCAAAACACATCTTTAAAGTGCTCTTTCGCTCAGAACGTCTGACATTTACAACTCATCATCTCTCGCCACTTGAGTCTCAGTGTTGACCTCACGGATTTTATAGAAGATACAGGATTTAGAGGGCAAAAAAGGGCACAAGAAGGCAAGGTAGTTGAAAATGAAGAGTCGTGGTGTAACTGGGGCTTGAGGATGTTAATTTCAGACCAAGAGCGGAAGGATGGATCAAAAAGGAAAAGGGTGTATGATTGGCCAAAAGGCAAGGGAAGAATGACAGTGAGAGCAGCAAAGATGACAAAGACGGAAGAGGCCAAACGGCAAGGCCCCAAAGAGTGAGGAGGGAACATTTCTACAGTAATAACTGTGATCTGTTAAGTGCACAAATAACTTCAAAATATCACTGATGAAAAATAAAAGCACCATCTTCCCAGCACATCAAATTTGTTTGCCTTTGTTATTTTTTTCGGGAGAATGGATGTATTTGGAGAGACCGAAACCTATCAAGCATCCCTATAAATAACTATGAAGCTTCTACTCATAGAAAATTCCTGAAGCATGACTGCAAACCCTCTTCCTGGGAGGAAAAAGGACATTTTTGGAGCTGGCAGATCTTATCTTGACTTTAACTGAGTTTAGACACCTTCCTTCAAGAAGATTCTCCTTCCAATCCTAAAACACTAGAAACCTGGAATCAGGATGTTGACTCGAGGAGGCATAGACTTTAGTTCTTTATGCCGTTATTCTCATTAATTTGGTAGACATTCTGGAATTTAGAAGCACATTTTTTTTCTGTCCTAACACACATTAATTAACATTCAAAGGTACACCATATGCTCGTGAGCATATTTACATTTTGACAAATCTCCTCCTTATCCCCAATTTGTGGAGAAATGAAGCACGGAAATAATTCCTAATTCCCTTTAAAGCTTATTAGCTATGGATCATGATCCAGACAAGGTAGATGGCAGTTTACATTTGATCCCTTAGAATTATCTGAAACTATAATTTTCATCTGCAACTCAGAAAAATGCCAGGGAATAATTACTATAGCATATCGATGGGAAATATCTTGAACCTAAACAGTAATTTAATATAAAAACATCATTCGCAAATGTTAGTACTTTATTATTTGTAATAAGTTCTTCCCTTCCCCATCGGTTCCGATGCAGACAGTGGTTGGGAGCAGTCACTCTAAAGTGACACTGTAATGAACTATAACCCGTCGGGCCACTGGGACGATGTTTTAGCCCCTGATGGTGAAATCAATGATTATGGACCTTGAAATCTTTCTTGAATGTCCAATACATTTTCCTACCTAGGTTTCAATATAAACCACTTCTATTTCTCTTGCTGGCTGATATTCAAGGTCCTTTTCTGATGCCAAAATCTAAAATCTCTATTTCATCAGCTTTGAATACATTTAGAAGATGCCAGAATGCATCATGACAACTTTACGATCAGCTAATGCCAGAAACATCCTCCTATTGTCTTCAAATTCTCAGAAGATTAAATGCTTGAAAAAGTACCAGAGATGCTTCTCCGTAAACTTAGCTTTGGGTTTGAACCTGCCAAAAATTTACATTATGGTCTTTCAGCCGAGTATCTTATATCGCCTACCACAAAGGGACAGAGGGGTTCCAGCCCGTGAGTTGTACAGCTCACGCCTGGGTTCACTTTTTCCTTCTGCGTGAGAATATTCTGAAGCATCAGACTACAGACCACGTGCAAAGGACCAGAGGTGTCGTTAAAACTATTGAGTACTTTCTGTAAACAATGTGTATTAATTCTGAGACTCAGGTTCTGGGTTTAAAACAATGAATGATATAGTCCCAATCTTGAAGAGTTCAAAGTGTAAGTGGGGGAAGCCAGTATGAATAGGTGTTAATGTAATGTTAAAAACATCCTCTAACTGAAGCACTGTGTCACAGGTCCCTTCCCAGAAGGGAAGAACTTTGATCTGGGCCTTGAAGAATGAGCTGGAACTTGCTAGGGGAAGCAAAAACCTAAAGGGTCTTTCAGCCAGAGAGAGCAGCACGTGAAAAGGCTTTGGGGAGTAAGAGGTTTGGGAGAAATGCAAACTGTTCTGAATAATTAAATTAATGAGTGGGTGACTGTTTTGGCTTGACTCCCACTTACATTTGATTTCTGAGGATACCCTATGGTGTCTCCTGTTTCTTGCTTTCTGAAGAGTTAAATGAACAGTGATGCGAGACAAACTCTGCACCCAGGAGCCTCCATGCTGTTGTCAATGTAGGTTACATTGACTCTCTAGGATGTTTATAAACCACACTGTTAAAGCACTCACGGTATATTGACTGAGACAAAGGAGAAGCATTCTGTTCCTATTTGCTTGTGGTGGTGGCCGGGAGAGGGCTGAAGCAGAAAGATCAGTGAGTGACTCATTCTGGAGGGGTCAGGACATAACTCCATTCCCCTGACTTCCAGGGCAGACCTTGATTCACACCCACACACCCAAGGTCTCCAGACATTGCTTTCCAGGTACCAGGCTCTTGACCATCTTAAGAGAAGGCTCACAAAGAGAGGAACCATCTCTGCCAAACTGATATGCTTTCTACTCTGGAAAGAGGGACCAATGGGACTTCCTGTTTACCGCCCACCAAGAAAGGAAGGACTTAGCCGTTCAGTCTTGGGTATCTACTGAGCCTGATCCCATGCTCAGCACAGTTCGAGGGGAATTGGACATTGACAAGACATGTTCTTTACTCTCTTGGAGTTCACAGAAGGATGGGGATTGATTACACAGAGTTGGGTGTGAGAGCACAGGAATTCAGCCTTGTGTTCCTTGGATGATCTCAGTCATTCCCATCAGTCTGAAATTTACTGTGCACTTTGAAGACTTCCAGAACTTTGTTTTCGGAATCAGAATTTCCAACGGCTGGGACTTCCCTGGTGTGCAGTGCTTAAGAATCTGTCTGCCAACACAGGGGACATGGGTTCGACCCCTGGTCCAAGAAGATCCCACATGCCACGGAGCGGCTAAACCACGTGCGCCACAACTACTGAGCCCGTGTGCCACGACTACTGAAGCCTGAGTGCCTAGAGCCTGTGCTCCGCAACGAGAAGCCACCGCAATGAGAAGCCTGTGCACTGCAACGAAGAATAGCCCCCGCTCGCCGCAACTAGAGAAAGCCCGCGCGCAGCAACGAAGACCAAATCAATCAATCAATCAATCAATCAATTTATTTAAAAAAAACAACCCATATGATCACCTCAATAGATGCAGAAAAATAGCTTTAAAAAAAGAAAAAAGAAAAAGGATTTCCCATGGCCTCCTGGGCATCTTTACTAGGGTGTCCCTGAGGCCATTTGAATTCAGCAGTGGAGGTTGATACTACCAAAGACCACGTGAGACTAGTGACATCAATGATGGCTTAGGGAAAATAGAGGCTATACTCCCCAGGGAGCAGCGGCAGGACATCGCAGCTGGAGACCAGCAAGAAATCAGGTGACAGGGACTTCCCTGGTGGTCTAGTGGTTAAGACTCCATGCTTCCATTGCAGGGCGCCTGGGTTCGATCCCTGGCTGGGGAACCAAGATCCTGCATGTCGCATGGTGTGGCCAAAAAAAAAGAAAAAGAAAAAAGAAATCAGGTGACAGCATATATGTCTCTCCCCTTTTATTCACCCGAGACACACACACACACACACACACACACACACACACACACACACACACGACTACACCTGACAACACCTGGGCTCATGGTAAAGATATAGAAATGCCATTGGCAGAGAGAGATGTCCCAGGAGGCAGCCTTTATTCAACACACAGCATAGTGTGCAGTAGATCCAGAAGTTCCCATCTGCCGGGGATGCAAGGGCACACTGAGAGGGCCTGTGAGGCAACAGGGACCCAGGGTCAGCATGCAGGAGCCACAAAGAGCAGGTCTCTCTTTTGGGGGGAGAAAAAAATACTTAATGAATAATGTGTACTTTTTATTAAAATTTTTTGTATACACATGATATTTTACATAATCATTTGGGCAAACTTTGTTCTTAAGTCTTGGACCTAGAAATGTAGCAGTGGGGCAATGTAATTGCCTTTCAGTGTAGCAACATCACCTTTGACTTTCCATCTGCGTCTCAGCTCTCTCTGCGTCTTCCTGGAGCATTGCGACCTGAAGCTCTTCGCAGCAGGCATCCCCATGGGATACGTACCCTCTCGCGACCGCTCCAGCCAACAAACTGCTTTTTCTGCAAGGAACTAGTAGCTGTCAGTGGATTCTGCGCTGTAGATATTCATCGCTACAAAGTACAATGCGAAGGCTTTCTTTCAGAAAACAGTTTAAAAATGTTTTTGCTTTTTTTTTTTTTTTTTTTTAAGATATTTATTTATTTATTTATGTTTGGCTGCGTTGGGTCTTCGTTGCTGTGCGCGGGCTTTCTCTAGTTGCGGCGAGCAGGGGCTACTCTTCGTTGTGGTGCATGGGCTTCTCGTTGTGGTGGCTTCTCTTGTTGCAGAGCACGGGCTCTAGGTGAGTGGGCTTCAGTAGTTAGTTGTAGCACGTGGGTTTAGTTGCTCTTGCGGCATGTGGGATCTTCCTGGACCAAGGCTCAAACCCGTGTCCCCTGCATTGGCAGGCGGATTCTTAACCACTGCGACCCCAGGGAAGTCCTGTTTTGTTTTTTTAAAGACATTCAGTAGTTACAATTCTTTATTGTTTGGCCATGTCATATGAGTAGGTGGTCAGACATTTCCAAAATGTCTTACATGCCGTGTTGTCTTCCACCGCAGGAGAATGAGGAGTGTGGCCACCATCTTGCTGCCCACAGCCTGCATTTCTGTTACTTTACACTCGGCTGTGTTTACTTCCTGAGCTCACACAACTGAAGGGTGTGGACTGAACATAGGGCTGTGCTTCCTAAGCCACTCAGAGCCTCGCTTGTTCCATCGTCAGTGACAGTGGCATGATTTCTCATTCTATAGAGATTCCTTTAATTATATTGGTGTGTAAGATTGGTATTCAAGATAGAAATGTTTCTCGACATGAAAGTATAACCAAACACGGTTGACTTTACCATGAATACGTGGTTCAGAAATGTAGACAAAAGACTTCTGGCTGTTTCTAAAAGTTCATACATCTAAAATACAATGTCTTGGATATTTTTAGTAATATTAACCATTTTGTACAAAGTAGAATGTAATTTAGGAAACTATTTTTCAGTGACATGAGTTTTCGAATTCATATCCTGGAGAGATCTCAAAAATCCATTGTTCTCAGTGTCTGAAAATCACTGACAATCTATGGCAAACATTTCAGCAAGCTTTTTGTTTAAACTCGTAGCTTTCACAGATTCTGAACTATAAAGAGTTATCTTATTTGTCAAGTTTGTTGTACAAGAACTTACTCATAAAATATATTTGGCAACCTCATTCGTCGCTCTAACTTTTCCTTATTTTTTTTATACTAATCATCTCTAGAGATTCCTCTAATTATATTGATGTGTAAGATTGGTATTCAAGATAGAGACATTTTTTGACAGGAAAGTAAAACCAAACACAGTTGAATTTATCATCAATACATGTTTCAGAAATGTAGATGAAAAGACTTTTGGCTCTTTCTAAAAGCTCATACATCTAATATACTAGGTATTGGTTATTTTTAATAATATTAACCATTTTGTTCAAAGTAGAATATTATTCTGTAGAGTCCTTTAAATTAAATCTCTATAGAATGAGCATCTAGAATGCTGAAGTATTTAAAAACAAATATTCTGATATTAACACATAACTCTGCTGACTGGTTTCACTTTAAGTTGACGACTGTGAACTCTAAATTGGACCTTGATGGTACCTGGTAGTCAGACTACACTTACCTGGTCTACTTATTGCCCTGGTCTCTTAAAACACTCACACCTGTATTCTGCCCAGGAGCCACTTGGGAATTTGAAAAGAAAATTTCAATCAAATCAGTTTGCAGGAAGCTTCTGAACCACACACACTCCTGAAAGTATATTTATGACACCTTTTACTGTATTTTTCTCTGGGTAAGTTTGTGCTCACTTCCTGCCCTTTCTAATTCTCATGGCACTCATAATAGTAACAATCATACCATCTTCCATATTTGTAGCTTCTAATAATTGTCAAGTACTGCACGCATATTGATCTCTAGTCCACTCAACAATGCAAAGTTGGTAATTATCCTGCCCATTTTCCTGATGAAAATACTGAGTCTCAGAGGGGCCAATTTCCTTGCCCAAAGCCACATAGGACATAAGTGGTGCAGCGGCAATTTGGCCGAGGATGTTCTGGCATTAATACCATACGCTTTGGGACCCGACCATGCTGTCCTCTCTCCTGCGTGTCAGGGAATGAGTCTTTCTCAGGTTGACACTGCTGACAATGACTGCAAAAAATGTACTGTTGAGTTTGGCTGTAATGACCTAATTTTCAAACTCATGGCTCTCAGAGTGTAGTTGAGGGGCACACATCAATCCTTCTTGTCATGAAAGCTCTGTCTTTAACCACTTAATGAAATAGAAAGCTGTGTCCAAGCAAGGCTGAATAGCAGTGTATCCTGCAGATCAAATAAAGTATTTTCAGGGCAAATAGAGTGCGCTGATATTACATGGGAAGTTGGCTCTATTTGTAGGGCATGCATTTCATCGTTCGTACTGAAGCTTCCCCCTGGGTCGCTGTGTCAGGTGTATTACTAAAGATTTAGTAAAATCAGAACCAGGATTTGCCATTTTGCTGCAGGGGACTTTAAGAGGTCCATAACTCAGCTAACACTATTTCTTGGGTGACGGGTATTGGGTGTATCGCTAGGAAGATCAAGCTCTCCCGGAGCTGAGGGTGGAGAGCTGGCAGCAGGAAGGAAAGCAGGGCAAGGGTTGAGGTGTCGCACAGCCCCTTAGAAGTCTCTAACTCTGCTGTCTTAGGAAAAAAAGAATAATTTGGCAAGGTCCTTGAGAAATCACTTAATCCATGTTCTGGATGTTTGAAAGGACTAGTCCTATTCCTGTATTTTTAGAGACTTCCAACGTAATTGGTTCTATAACCTTTCAGAAGCACCAGGTTAGGTAAGGGAGTTCTACCTTATATCTCACTTTTGCCTCTTTCTTTTTCTTCTGTCCTCAGTGGAGTAAGAATTAGAAGGATCTTGTGGTAGTTATTCCTGAATTTTCCTTTTCTTCTGATGTCTAGATGCTGACAGCAAATCTGGGTTGGGTTACTTAGCACATTGTGGAGCACCTTCTGATGTTATTAAAAATGTGTAACTCTGTGGTGAAATACTATTTTAGGCTGGATTTTTTTTTAAACAGCTTTTTTCATCAGTGAGATTATGCTAATATCATATTAAAATACACTTATACACCGGAAAATTAATTATAAGTTAGGTATGCACTTCAGTGCTCTATTTGTGACATTTTCCTTGCTGATATGCATTTTATCATTTTGACAAGCATTGACTCTTATATGTCTGATTCCTATAACCCCCAAAGAATGTTAGCTGAGTGATGAGTCATTTATTGATGTCCTAGCATTCAATTTATTTAAGTCGCTTCTTTGTAAAAGGCAAAGGTAAGAGATGTAAAGAGATATCAAGATTAGGATCTTTGATTCTTGGAGTTCACAGTGAAGGATAGATGCTTGTAGATTAAATAGCAATTTGGTGATGTAAGCCAGACAGGGAAAGACAAATATTATATGATACGGCTTCTAAGTGGACTCTAAAAAAATGATACAAATGAACTTATGTACAAAACAGGAATAGACCCATGGACATAGAAAACTAATTTATGATTACCAAAGGGGAAGGGGTGCAGGGATAAATTAGGAGTTTGGGATTAAAATGTACTGCTCTATATAAAATAGATAACCAACAAGGATCTACTGTACAGCACAGGGAAGTCTACTCAATACTTTATAGTAACCTATAAGGGCAAAGAATCTGAAAAAAGTAGACATGTATGTATGTATAACTGAAGCACTTTGCTAGACACCTGAAACTAACACGACATTGTAGATCAACCACACTTCAATTAAAAAAAAAAGTTAAATAGTGATTCAAGGCAGTCTCTAATTATGTACAAGTTAATTATGTATCAAGATTTTGAGATTCCAGAGAAGAGGGCATGAGCGTGGGCTTCTGCTGGTGGAGAACATTTTTTAGGGAGGAGCTGTGACTTCAACTGGGTCTTGGAGCACAGACAAGATGTAAGTAGTTGGAGAGGGGCAGGCCACATCGGGTTTGGGGAAGGAACGGATTAGAATGAGCTGGAATGTGGCAGGGGGGTGCAGGGGTGGGTGGAGTTCATCCCGAAGGAATGAAGTTTGTGTTGGGGAGAGTCAAGCTAGTAAACCAGGCTGTGATTAGGTGACGAGGGGCCTCGAAGGCCTGGGCGCCTGCAGTGGATGGGTTTTGGAGAAACGAGTGACACAGTGTTTTAAGGAAATGCACCTGGTGACCGTGAACAGTCCGCACAGAGGATGAGGGCAGGAGCGCTGCTCCTGCGTCAACTTTGGCAAGAAGTTTAACTATTCTGGGGCTCAGTTCCCTCATTAACAAAATTTAATTAATCACTTTGTATTTTTAATTGTGGTGAAAACACTGTTTCCTCATTTTTAAACAACTCTAGCGTTATCATGAGAAGTGGATGAGGTGAAGTATGTAAACTGCTTGGTAGTTTCCTGAGTGCTGGGCACATAATAATCCCGCAGGATAGAGGAGCTGAAAATATTATTTCAAAGGGAAGAGGCTCTAGAGAGTGGGATTATAATAATAATTCAGTTATGAGCTGGTCAGGCAGTTTCTAGTAAATAGCTCCCAGGTGATTTTTGTCACGTTGCATTATTTGCCTCTATGTCTGATTTGAACTCGTTGGAGGCGAGAGCATCTTGTGGTGTAAGATGCGTAGATGGGGTCAAGAACGTGTAATGTGTACACACTAAACACTCGTTGAATCCACAATTAAGATGCAGGCTGAGTAGGTCAGAGTGCACAGGAAGGATGGACAAAAAGGCCTGATGAGGAAAGAATTAATTATACCTGAAAGGCTGAAGTTGACACGATAGAGCAAAATGGATAGTACAGGTCATACCAGGGGTTCTGAGTTTGGGCAACAGAGAAAATGATTATATTATTAACAGAAGAAAGAATGAGTTTTGGAGAGAATATGATGAGTTTAGTTTTATTGCAGTTGCTTCAAAATTAATCACTCATTTTCTTATTCATTCAACAAATATTATTGAGTTTTGACCATGTGAAATCAAGTACTTTGCCCAAATTTTGTTTGTAATGCAAAATATTGTGTCTTTCCTGTTACACATTTTGAAGTTTCTTTCCTCTTTCCTTTCGCTTCCTTTTCTTTTGCTTAAGTGTTAGAGGAACAGCTTTATGACCTTTTTCTCACACTCCTTTTCTTTTATTAAAAACTTTTTTTTTTATCAAACTATAGTTGTTTTCCAATGCTGTGTTAGTTTCAAGTGTCCGGCAAAGTGATTCCTTTATACGTATACTCTTTTTCATATTCTTTTCCACTATAGGTTATTACAAGATATTGAATATAGTTCCCTGTGCTGTACAGTAGGAACTTGCTGTTTATTTTATTGATTCATTTTTGGCCGTACCACAGGGCTTGTGGGGTCTTACTTCCGCAACCAGGGATTGAACCCGGGCTCTCAGCGGTGAGAGCGTGCAGTCCTAACCACTGGACTGCCAAGGAATTCCCTACCTACTTTATATATAGTGGTTTGTATCTGCTAATCCCAAACTCCTAGTTTATCTCTACTCCACCCCCTCTTTTTTTGGTTGTAACACAATTGCTCTTCTGCTCCCTGGTCATCCAAGAACTACTTCTAACCCTCTCATTGCCCTTTCCTTTCCTCCCTTGTCTGCCTGGTCTTCAGGGCTCATTTTTTTTCTCTTTCTCTCTCTTTTTCCCTGTAACTCGTGAAACTGAGGGTTCTCTAGCCCACAGTGGGCCCCATGTACAAAGCTGAGTTGTGAGCTCAAATGCTAAGGAGGGCATTGTGATTTACAAGGGCCATGTGTGTGTGTGTGTGTGTGTGTGTGTGTGTGTGTGTGTGTGTGTGGTGGGGTGATGGTGGTGGGAGATTGGACTCAACATGTGGATGGCTGGCAGACTTTTGCTTCTAATTACTTAGGATAGTCCGGTTATGGCAAGACAGAAACATAGGACATGTGTCTGAGTGCAACAGGATCAGATCTGTTTTGGATAAAGCCAAGCTTTAATGAGGAATTTTCCTGTGGGAAGTCCTGAAGTTTTCAAGCTGCATTGACACGGGCCAGCGTAATCCTGGTGGGTACAAAAGAGCATGAGGCAGGTGTACAGAATCAGAACACCCAGGAGCCTTAATTCTGAGACCTGAATTTAGAGACTCTTTTCTTCCCATTCACTGCTTTACTGTGATCTCCTCTGAGTAAAACCAAATGGAATTGGAACTTGGGTGATTTCCAACTGGTGATGGTTGAGTTGGGAGCAGTATTGAGGTTTCTTTTGCTAAGCAAACAATTTACAGATACCATACATTAAATCTGTAAACAAGATCTGAGGGTGGGAGGAGATTTTTAGGTTGTTCAGCAGAATACATGTTTTGAGGCACTGAAAAAATTCCACTAAGTACTTCGGAAACAGAATACCTATGTGGATAACTGATGTGCTAATTGCAATTTGAAATCTTCTAAAGATCTCTATCAGGTGATTTTTTTTTTCTCTACATTAATTATGTTGTTTGTACTTGAAAGGAATGAATCTGTACTTCAAGAATGTTTATAATTCAGATGCTTCACAAATTCCAGTTGTTTCTCATCCTTAATTAGTGGTGTTTTGAGGTTTATTTCCATCTTGTTTCAAGAAACTCCTAAAAGGACTTTTACAGGAAGGGTGTGTGTGTGTGTGTGTGTGTGTGTATTTAAATTAAGGTTGGGGGCTTCCCTGGTGGCGCAGTGGTTGAGAGTCCGCCTGCCGATGAAGGGGACACGGGTTCGTGCCCCGGTCCGGGAAGATCCCACATGCCACGGAGCGTCTGGGCCTGTGAGCCATGGCTGCTGAGCCTGCATCCGGAGCCTGTGCTCCACAACGGGAGAGACCACAGCGGTGAGAGGCCCGCGTACCGCAAAAAAAAAAAAAAAAAAAA
>RJWK010023003.1:0-29423 GCA_004363435.1 Platanista minor | reverse complement strand
ATGGACCTAGAGACTGTCATACAGAGTGAGGTAAGCCAGAAAGAGAAAACCAAATACCGTATGCTAACACATATATATGGAATCTGAAAAAAAAAAAAAGAAAAAAAGAAAGAAAATGGTCAGAACAACCTAGGGGCAAGACGGGAATAAAGATGCAGACCTACTAGAGAATGGACTTGAGGATACAGGGAGGGGGAAAGGTAAGCTGGGACAAAGTGAGAGAGTGGCATGGACATATATACACTACCAAATGTAAAATAGATAGCTAGTGGGAAGCAGCCGCATAGCAGGGAGATCAGCTCGCTGCTTTGTGACCACCTTTGGGGGGCGGATAGAGAGGGTCGGAGGGAGGGAGACACAAGAGGGAAGAGAGATGGGGATGTATGTATATGTATAACTGATTCACTTTGTTATAAAGCAGAAACTAACGTACCTTTGTAAAGCAATTATACTCCAATAAAGATGTTAAAAAAAATTAATTACACTAGTACTTCTGGTAAAGATCATGGCAGTTTATGAAAGCCTAATAAGTATTATTCTTCCTCCATGAAATGAACATATAATAAGCAATTAAAAATATATTTGCAGTTATCAAACAATGAAAGGGAACAATCTGATGCCAGGGACTTCAAAAGATGGTGAAAAATGGAACAAAAAAGGTAAAATTTAGGGATTATGTTATTGCTTCTTACTCCCCACGCTCCCCTGCTTAAAGATACGGTGGTTAAGAAATATAGTTAGAATATAATATACGTGGTCCACAAGAGTTAGTTCAGATGAGAAGTCAAACAGTCTCTGAAGAAAGTCCAGCAACAGCTAAACAAAATATATCAGTACAAAGACAAAATCTGGGCAAAATTCTCTAAATATCATCCAAAGAAAATGAAATGACATAGGAAATATGCAAATGTACTGAAGAATTTAATATATATATATTTATATATATATATATAATAACAATTCAGTCTAGAAAAATGTAAGAAGGAATAGAAGTTGTGATTGAAACTCTGTACTACTGTTGGAATGTATTCCTACTCTCTTTCTCAAGGGAAGCTCTCTGGCCCTGTATATTTGCATTTTCTCCCTCTGTCTGATAAGGATGGCAGTAACTAGAATGACCTTGAAAGTTATGTGTTGAAGATCCAGAGTCATCTTTAGCCCAAATCCTCGATTACTTCTTTGGAGAACCACCCACCAACCGGGGACATCCACCCTGAATTGTTAGGTAAATGGAAAATAAACTTCTCTCTGGTTTAAGCAATTGTATTTTGGGGGTTTCTTTCTTATTGTATCTAGTAAAATCTGAATTAGATCAAATGAAAACTTTGAGCTTGGTGTAATAGAACAACACGAAGTAAGAACATGAGATCAGTGTTTAAAAAAAGAAAATATTAGAGATAAAAAAAGAGAATTTTATTAAAAAAAAACAAACTATGGAGCTAAGGGAATAGAAGGTAAGGTGTCAAAGGGAAGGGGGGGTGGGAAATAATAGATTCAGAAACAGAGGAACCGTAAACCAAGAGGAAATAATGAAATGGAAATTCTGATGCAGATATAAGTCCAGAGATAAACACAGTGAAAGCAGGTAATAGTTGTACAATTCAGATAATCCAACATCAGGATAGTTTATCTCCCTGAAGTAGAGAACTCAACAGATAGAATGAGAAATTATACGAGAAAAATGTCTGCAAGGAAGGAAGACAGCATCTGTGGACGGGGTGGCGTGCCGTTTTCCAGGAAAAGCTTGATCTAGTACAGCTAACAATGAGTCATATCCAAATTATATTATTGAAAATCAGGATAAAGAAAGGATTTTAGTCATCCTGGAAGAGAAATAAACACACAAGAAGAAAAAAAATAAGGCTTATTTGAGACTTCCCTTCATAGCATTCAATACCAGAAGGTAATAAGTCCATGTCTACAAAGTTCTGAGAGAAATAAAAAGGGGCCCAAGACTTTCTGGACACTGACCAGATCCTACTCAATTATAAAAGCAAGAGAGAGATTTTATCATATATGAAATTACTCAGGTAACACAATACCTGTGATTCTCCTGTGGAAAATAAATCCCCAAATGGCAGACCCAGTCAACAAATGAACCAAAATATGAAATCGGCAATGAAGATGCTGACAAGGGGAATCAAAAGTAAGCATTCTTATGCTTACAGAACTGAAATAAATGCCTTAAACCAGAACAATGAAATATAGTAATATGATTTGTACAACTTTATGAGAAAAGGAGAAAGTGTGAAAATTACAATGTATTTCCACTGTATTATCCTGTGTCAAAAGTAGGAACAAAATTATGGAAAGACCAAGCACACAAACCACTAGATCAATCATACAAGGTTTACTCATCTATAGAATACTGAAGAAAGTCAGCAAAATGGGAGTACACAAAGGAGAGATCAACATGTTCTAGAGTCAATGGAAAAGCAAAAATCTACACCTCAAAATCTTCACAAGGTTTTTTTTTTTTTTTTTTTTTTTGTGGTACGCGGGCCTCTCACTGTTCTGGCCTCTCCCGTTGCGGAGCACAGGCTCTGGACGCGCAGGCTCAGTGGCCATGGCTCACGGGCCCAGCCATTCCGCGGCACGTGGGATCTTCCCGGACCGGGGCACGAACCCGTGTCCCCTGCATCGGCAGGCGGACTCTCAACCACTGCGCCACCAGGGAAGCCCACAAGGTTTTGTCAATAGTAATTTCTGGTTCAGGGTGAGGCACTTCAGATGTTTACCATGCCCCTCTTAGCCCTGCCTGTGTACGTAGGCTTATATACCTAAGCCTCAAATAATATTAACTTAAGCTAGTTGATATGCACTAGGGACCACCTCTTTTGGGCCAAGTGTTCCACATCAATCTTAGAACTTACATAATATAAAATACAATAATAAGGTGAGATCCCATGTACACAGCATCAGCCCTGATCCTATTTATCACCCTTTCCAGGTTTACACAGCCTGATGTAGGTACATTCCTTAACTCAGGGCTGTGGAACAAGAATGAGGATCAGTTACCCAGATGTCTCAGGCAGTAATGTTTATAGGTCTGTTAATAAGCTCTATCCTGCATCTAATCACCTCATCATATACAGCCAGAGTAAATCGATACTGTGAAAAACTGAACCATGTAGAATTTTTTTTAAAGAACATGACTCAACCTTATAGTGTGTTTCATAAATCCTTAACCTTTGTCTGATCTTTTGCAAATAACATGATGAAGAAACATCTATCTGAAGAACAACAATCCCTTTGATTTTCCTTTCTCTTTCTTTTGTTTAATTCAAATGAAGTTGAATGATTACTAATAGAGTTTATGTGCTATCACCCCATTTTAATAAAACAATCTATGGGTAGACTGTATCTGCAGTTTACCCATATTTAATCCATATTTCCTCATGAAGTAGAGAGGATGTGGAATGGCATTACCTAATGTTAAGTGACTACTATTTTGGGGTGTTTTGGTTATGATGGCCAAGTGCTACATCTTAAGTTAGAGAGTTTATTAGAGTGTGACTCAGATTCATATACTTTTACTTCTGTGTAATTAGTCGTCATGCCTCCTTAAGGCTCTTCTTGGCTGTGACATTTTCTCAGGCTTTTCTTATTTTTAAACATATTGAGAGTTTTGGGAAGTAGTTATCAGAGATTTTGTAAACTGTCCCTCAATTAGTATTTGTCTGATGTTTATCTTCTGATTAGACTGGAGTTATGTGTTTTGGGAGGAGGACCACAGAAGGAAGGTGCCATTTCATCAAATCACATTAAGCATTCTTACCATCAAAATGACATCACTGTTGCTGTTGACCTTGATCACCTGGATGAGATAGTCTGGGTTAGGTTTCTCCACTGTAAAGTGATTATGTTCCTCTCTCCCCATTTTTCCACACTGTACTCTTTGGAAGCAATGAATTAGTTTTTAAACATTTTGTCCCTTTCATATATATGTGACAGAAAATAATTAGTAAAGTTTAATAATTAAGTATTTTGAAGATACTTGAAGAGATTTTTAAAAATTGATACATTTACTGGAAAACAAACTATAATAATTAGCTAATTCTTATTGAGCATTTACTATTGGTAAACACTGTAAATGAATTATCTCATATAATCATCCATCTAACTATGAGAAAAGTAAGTATGGTCTCCGTTTTATAGATATATAAGGAACTGACTCCAAAAGAGGCTCTTTTTGCTCAGGGCCACACAATAGTAAGCGGTGTAGTTATTTTTCGAATCCAGTCTCCCATGTGATTCGAAGACAATTTATATCACTACACAATAATGCCACCTAAGAGTTGATTTTCAAAAGAAAAAAATCTCTAATATCCATGCCATAGTGTCTAGACATTAAGTTTTAGGGAAATATCAGAGGTTATGGGACCTCCTTTCAGCATTTTAAACCTCGTTAGTTACTATCAAACATTTTTATTATTAGGTTTTTGTTGCTAAATGAACTAACTTGGCTTCTCTGTCCTAACTGACTTAAATTCTGCTGGCATAAACTTCTTTTCAAGGTTATGTTAATGATATTTCTGTAATCCATAGAACAAATAACTCCATGTAATATAATGTCATCAATAAATGAGTCTACTATTTATTCTGTCAGTAAAGCTGAGTATAAAGCATTATTTAGTCTTTTATGCCAAAATAAGTGAATGGTGCAGTTCTTTCCTCCCTATTATTTGAATATACAAGTCAGCTTTCAGTAAAGAAAATGCAGAAAAATAAAAAGAAAAGAAATTAACATTAATGCTGACATATAAATAACTGATATGTCAGGGTAAAAGACTGAGTGAAAAAAATCAGTAAAGAATATAATTACATTTCACAAATCCTCAACAGAGGTCTTGAGTTAACTTTTCTTTTTAGTAGCCAAAACCCCTAATAAGATAAATAGAATGAAATATAAAGAAGCATCTGATAAAATTGTTATGGATGTCAATCATTTTTGGAAAAATCTGCCACGGATATCAACATGCATGAAACAACCAAATTTCTCTACAGTACCAATTTTCAGTAAACAAACATGTCTGTGATTAAAAAAAAAAAAAAAAAAAAAAAAACCCTCTCAATTTGTTTTACAAACATTACAAATACCCCAAGAACTACTGTGAAAATGTTCCTATTAAGCATCTTTTAAAATGAGATTAAAAATTAGACTTAGAAAGGCTACTTAATTTGACTGATGTCACACAGAAAATCTGACATTGAAATAGGACCTCAAATTCTCATTTATATTCTCCATGCAAGGTAATAATAAGTTCAGAGACAGATTGATATTTTTTAAAAAGCCTCACTTTTTGTAGTACTTACATTCATATTGTAAGTTGGCAATGGTGGTTAGCATTTGAGTAGATAGAAGGCATGTAGCCTTAGGTCTTTATTAATGTTATAGGTCAGTAGATTTAAAATTAAAAGTTGAGCTTAGATTTTCATTTATGTAACCAGTAAAAAGTTGTTTGTCAGTATAGAAAGTCAATAAGAACTAGAAATAAACCTTAACTTTCACTCATTTTTCATAAAGTACACATTTTTATTCCCTTAAGTCCAGGGCCTTTGCAGCCACTGCAAAGGTTACAGGCCACAGAATGCTGTAAATTACTAAAAAAATGAACACTTCATCCTTGGTTGAATATTGTTATTGCCTCTGTATTTACATTGTGCAGCATATATAGATATAACATCTATTTTTCCATTAAACAAAATCATAACTAGCATGTAGAGGTATGGAATTTGCTTCTTCTCTATTCTTGCTCTCTTTATAAGATATGATGTCTTCATTCTAGCTTTGTTAGCTTTGGGTAACAGCAGGTTTTGTTTGTAAAATGAAACAGCACCACCTTGTATCCTGAAGTAAAGCTACAGCTTCTCTAAAATCTCAGAACTTTCAGATCTGTGTTTCAAATATAAGTACTGATGACTACATTATGAAGCAATGAAATTTAATCACTGGCCTGCTCTGTGCTAGGTTCTACTGTATTATTACTAAATCATTAAATTAATGCTACCGTATTCACCCTCCCAAAATTACTTTTTCTCTTACTATCAAAAGTTACTCTGATATAATCAAATGTAGAAAATGTTATACATTTGTGAGATATATATCAAATGACAAATAGCCTACAATACCTCACAAAATGATGATTGAACTGAATGTAAGATCCCTTCTAACCTTGTTATTTTAGGACTTCATCAGTCTTCATGTACATACAAAATAGGACACGGTTCCTAACCTATACTGTAATGCTTTAGATAGCTATTAGTCTCACAAAAGTACATAGACAAATGCTCTGATGTGATACAAAAATATTGATATAAACTAATTTACCTAATTATAATCACTGGAATTTCCCCAGCACAAATCTTTTTGCTGTTGTTGTTCTTACTGGTTTCTTTTTGGTTTTGGTTCTTTTGCTGTTGTTGCTCTTACTGGTTTCTTTTTCAAAGTTTTATTTTTCAAAATATACAGTTTATATGCCCCTTTATTCCACTCTCCAGAAAAGATCTTTGGCATTTCTTTAGCATACTTTTAAATAGATTTGACTGAGCATAAAAATGATTTCTAGACAAATATGGGCATGGATGTTGAAAGTCTTCACCAGGATCATAAAATGGTATTTAGTCAGTTCCTTGTACAGGTGGAAAATCAAAGTTCATAATTGTTTGTGACTTAGTAAAATTGTGATGTACATCACAATCCACATTAGTCTTTTAAAATATTCCTTTAAAATTGCATATACATTGTGATACAAATCTTATTTAACAAGATTTTCTGCTGTCTACACCATTGCATATTTCAAACAAATCTAATTCATAATTCATTGCAAATATGAAGAATATTTAATACATATTTGCAAAACCTCTAAACTTTCTGAAAGCTAGTATATGAATTTGTGATTGCCAGAGTAATGTTTGCATTATGATTTCTAGATCAATAGCTCCATAACCTCTTTAAATTGTTGGCCAGAAATACAATAATGTTAAAGGTGGAATGAGATATCTTATTTTTCTCCTTGCCAACACAATATTACTCTCATAGATGTACAATTGTCAAGTAAGGGTGACCTGTATTTTGGGTTTTAAGAGCCGATTCCATGCCGTAAAATCAAATTATATTATAGGAATACTTAAGGCCAGCCAGGTGCCTGGAATTTTACTTCCTATCCCTTTGATTGTTTCATAATAAAATCTTCTATAAGAAAGGTTCACTTGTCACATTCCTTTCTGCATTAGAAGGGTCTGTTTGCATTTTTCTTCTACTAGACTATAAAGTGTCAGAAGGCTTGCATTTTATCTGACTTATTGTTTTAATACAAGTGCCTATACCAGTCAATCGTACATAAGAGGTGCATGATAAAAATATCTCTATAATTAAATACCTTTTCTAACATAACTGACAGAATGAAGGGTATGTGGTATATAAAAGTTTACAAAGATGAAGTTCCAATGTGCACTCATACTCATGACTAACAACAGTGATAATATGAAATACTTAATGAAAGGGGAGGGTAAGAATATCTTTCCTTATAGTTCCAAGTAGCCAACAGGTAAACTATTTGCATTTCATGCATTTATTATCTGTTTTATCAATTTTAAGGACAATATGCATGCGACTTAAATTTATCAGAATTTGAAAGAGTGGGGATTACGTTATGGAAACCCACTTTCCGTAGCATATGGTGTAGTTGTAACCCATTCAGAGGTTACACACATCGTGTTTCAAACTCAAGGGTATTTTCAAACTCTGTTGCTCTTGTTTTGATCTTCTGAGTTAGTCTAAGCTATAAGTTAATGCCTATTTTATCAAAAAGGAGTTCAATAACTATTTGTTAAATGAATAAATGAATCTTTTCTATATAAAGTATATAATAAAATAAAATATACATGTATACAGGTATTTAAGCAAATATGGAGTTAAAGCTTATGTAATTACAGTACCCTTGATATAAGAAAAAGTTTGCAAGTGCTTTCTATTGCTTACCTGTATGAAATTATTAGTAATACTTTGCAGATAAGTCATCCAGGATTTTAGCTGGACAAGAGTTTTTAAAATATGTCTGGAAACTGGGAAAACATTTTAGGAGTAGTAAATGCCTTTTAGAATCCATCAGACCTTCAAGTTCCCAGCACGTTCATTCTTCCATAATGCTAGACAACTGCTCAGTTCCCATCTGTTGTGAATCTTATTGTGACCAGGTTTTGAGCTTTATTTCCTTGACACAATTGACAGAAATAATCAACCCCTAGATTATACAACTAATTCCAAATCTTCTGGAAGTTGAAAAATAAGATGGGGGTAAAATATTAAATGAACAAATTCATTTAGCCATTTCATTTCATTAAATATGAAACTAAAATTAGATAATAAATTCAATAACTATGATTTAAAGTTGAACATATGGTATATTCAGGAAATAATATTTTGAAATATTCCAAACTTATGATTTCTAGGAAATGAAGGAAAGAAAATTGGAGAATATTTAGGGGATGGGGTTGATTCAAAATTGAGGTTAAATCAAATGTGAATAACATTGTCAAACTCTAAAGAGAATAGGGGATGGAATATGCTTGCTATGACCTTTAAGTTATTAACTGTGAATTAAGCTGAATTACTTCAAATCAGATGTTGGGGAAGAGAGAGAACAGGAGGAAGCAGAATTTAGTGACTAATTTCATCATAATTATTACTTGTAGTAAGGAACCAATAGATTATAACTAAAACAGGAGGATTAGGATGCCATGGAAAGGTAATGAGTATAAAGGCAACCACAAGAACAAAAGCGCCAAAATATTGAAAAAGAGACATCTGCTTATGTTAAAAACAGAAAAATAAAAGCATAGTGGAAGAATAAGTCAAGCATTAATGGGGGAAAAGTGGTTGCCCCTCAGAGGAGAGAGGAAATAGCACGGAGGGTCAAGCCCAGATCCTAGACTTCTTTAAATATGCCTTGTATGTAGATGTGACTTTGGAAATCTATAAACATTTTACATTAACCTTTAGAATTACATTTTTAAATAAATTTTTGAAAATAAAAAAAGAAACAAATGAACCTAGAGGTGTATTCAGTTGGTGATATAAAGAGAGGAAATATTAAGTGACATTAAAGCATAGTAATTTGACTATAAATCCCAGAAGAATATATTTTAAGGACAAAAAGAACTGCAAAAGAAAATCTTAAACATTTAAGCAAGCATAGTTTTGTTTTAGTGTTCATATTTTATACTGATATATTTGTATGTGCGATGTGGGATAAAGCAAATGAATAATAATTTTTTATTTTAGTTCTAACAGTCTCAGAGTTATTGAGAACTGGAATTCTCAGCACAAATATGAGAGAAACATATATAATGTGAAAGAGATTAAGTAAAAACACTGGAGGCCCTGAATTTGAATGGAATGCATGAGTATGAGCTCATGAGAAATTTTAATAAAAGTATCTTTAAGAAAATATCTTTGAGAAAAAATAAATATGTTTCCAAGGAAAAAAAGCTTAGAAACAATAACCATTAGCAATGGTTATTAGACCATTTAGCAATGGTTATTAGACCATATATTTAAGAGCAGTTTAGACCAATCTAAATTGGTCTTAAATATATATATACCTTATAAATATAAATATATAAATATATATTTCATATGTATACATGTAGATATATACATGTGTATGTATATATTTTTTCTCTCATTGGAAGGAACCAGGGCTTTTTGTAGAAAACACTGGGGCTAGAGACATTCAAGATGAAATGGACTATATTGCCATATCAGAGAGTACAGAATCTTTCCAAGATGTTGAATGATGTGTCAAATGACTCAGGAGGCATCTTAAAAAGGATTCCTCTTGGCCAAAATTTGGAAATGTTGAGGGTCAGTATTAACTGCAATAGACTGAAATATACAAAATGTGTTTGAAGCCATGAGTTCATAATAAGACTAAAAAACAAAACAAAAAAGAAATACCATCCACCAGTTGCTTACAGGTAAAGGATGTTTTTCATTATTTTGAGGCTGATAAAAAAGGAAAGAATTAAGCATTTATCCCATCTTTCCTATATTATCTATTCCCCTGAGTAACCAAATACTAGGTGACTAGACAAAGGAATCTTCTATTTAGAGAAATATTCCATCTAATAGACAAATTAGTGATGATTTAATTAGAATGGCTTTTTTTTTTTTTTGGTCTGAATTAGTGGATCTATTCAGTTATCATATACAACTGCTATTGTCCTAAATACAGACATCCAGATATTAGGTGCATCCTGAGGGAAAAATAGAACCACACGTACAGTAGCCATGCCAAATAAAACAAAATAAATAACAAACAACAAAAACACACACAAACACACAGATATGGAACATAAATCTAACCAAACCTCTAAATCCTACTTCCTATTTATAGGAAATACAACGGACAGAAAAACATATTAAACAATGCCATTAAGATGTACTCAACAAAACCCAAAATGTGGGAAACTAGTAGGCAAAGAGCCAGAATGCTTCAATTACCAATTGTAACAAAACAAAATGGTGTAGAGATAGAAAGCGAGAGAACCTGCAGTATAAAAGAGATTTAATTATATCCTATTCAATAAGCAAACTACAAAAAGAAAAAAATGTAAATTATATGAGACAAGTGAATATTTGAACACTGACTAGATACTTCACAATATTAAGGAATCATTATTCATGTATTTAGGTGTGTTAATGATTTTGTTTATTTTTGATTTTTATACTAGACTTTATTTTTTTAGAGAACTTTTAGGCTCACAGCAAAACTGAGTGGAAATTGTAGTGTTCCCATATACCCTGTGCTTCTCAGACACAGCCTACCCAACCATCAACATACCTTAACAGTGATACATTTTTTACAGTTGGTGTAAAAACATTGACCCATCATTATTATGTTAAGTCTATAATTTACCATGGGATTCACTCTTGGTATTGTATATTCCATGGGTTTTGGCAAATGTAGAATGACATCTATGTACCATTAGAGTATTGTACAGAATAGTTTGACTGTCCTAAAAGTCCTCTGTGTTCTGCCTGTTTATCCTGCCATCTCCCAACCCCTGGCAACCACTGATATTCTTACTGTCTCCATAATTTTGCTTTTTCCACAATTTCAAATAGTTGGAATCATACAGTATGCAGCCTTTTCAGGTTGGCCTTTTTCACTTTGTAAAATGCATTTTAACTTTCTCCATGTCATTTTATGACTTGATAACTCATTTCTTTTTAGTGCTGAATAGTAGTTCATCATATGAAAGTAACACAGTTTATTTGTCCATTCACTTATTGAAAGACATCTTGGTTGATTCCAAGTTTTGGCAGCAATTATGAATAACTGCTACTGTAAATGTGAATAAAGCTGGAAATTATGAATAAAACTGCTGTAAATAACTGTGTGCAGGGTTTTGCATTGACATAAGTTTTCAACTTATTTGAGTAAATACTAAAATGCAGGATTGCTTGATCTTATGGTAAGAGTATGTTTAGTTTTATAAGAAACCGCCAAACTGTCTTCAAACATGGCTGTACCATTGTGCATTCTCACCAGCAATGGATGAGAGTTCCTGTTCTTCCAAGTCCTCACCAACATTTGCTGTTATCAGTGTTTTGGATTTTTGCCATTCTAATAGGTATATAGTGGAATCTCTGTTTTGTTTTAATCTTCAATTTTCTCATGACGTGATATTGAGAAGCTTTTCATAAGCTTATTTGCTATCTGTTTAGCTTCCTTGGTGAGGCGTCTATTCGGGTTTTTTGGTTCACTTATTAATCGGGTTATTTGTTTTCTTGTTGTTTAAGTGTTCTTTTTTTTTTTTTTTTTTTTTTTTTTTTTTTTTTTTTTTTTTTTTTTTCATACGCGGGCCTCTCGCTGTTGTGGCCTCTCCCGTTGCGGAGCACAGGCTCCGGACGCGCAGGCTCAGCGGCCATGGCTCACGGGCCCAGCCGCTCCGCGGCGGCATGTGGGATCTTCCCGGACCGGGGCACGAACCCGCGTCCCCTGCATCGGCAGGCGGACTCTCAACCACTGCGCCACCAGGGAAGCCCTAAGTGTTCTTTTTATATTTGGATAGCAGCCCTTTATTAATTGTGTCTTTTGCAAATATTATGTTTCAGCGTGTGGCTTATCTTCTCACTCTGTTGATGGTGACTTTCCTGAGCAGAAGTTTTTAATTTTAATGAAGTCTTGCTTATCAGTTATTTCATAGACCTCAACTTTGGTGTTGTGTCTGTTAAGTCGTTGCCATGCCCAAGGTCATCTAGATTTTCTTCTACAAGTTTTATAGTTTTGTGTTTTACATTTAGGCCTAGTGTCCATTTTGAGTTAATTTTTATAAAGGGTGTCAGTTCTTTGTCTAGATTAATTTTTTTTTGCATGTGCCATGCAGTTGTTTCAGCACCATTTGTTGACAAGACTAACTTTGCTCTATTGTATTGCCTTTGCTCCTTTGTCAAAGATCAGTTGAGCATGTGTATGAGAGGGGGTCTATTTCTGGGCTGTCTATTCTGTTTCATTGATCTTTTTGTGTATTGTCTTTGCCAATACCACACTGTCTTGATTACTGGAGCTTTATAGTATGTATTAAAGTCAGATGATGCCAGTCCTCTGACTGTTCTGGTTTTGGTTTTAAAAAGGGGTGCTGATACTATGGATTGAATTCTCTAACTTTGTTCTGGTTTTTTTTTTTTTAAAAAGAGTAATGAGGGCTTCCCTGGTGGCGCAGTGGTTGAGAGTCTGCCTGCCGATGCAGGGGACACGGGTTCGTGCCCCAGTCCGGGAAGATTCCACATGCCGTGGACCGGCTGGGCCCGTGTGCCATGGCCGCTGAGCCTGCGCGTCCGGAGCCTATGCTCCGCAACGGGAGAGGCCAGAACAGTGAGAGGCCCACGTAATGCAAAAAATAAAAAATAAAAAAAAATAAAATAAAAAAGAGTAATGATCATAAGTATGGAGACGGTATGGACAGACACAAACACATATACATTGCTGGTTAGACTACAAAGTGTTAAAACAGTTTCTAAAAGCAATTTGGTAAACATCTAGTAAAGTTCATATCTTCTAAACCAGACTCCAAAGTGTTTATAGGTACAAAACTGGGCATACATGACATGATGTTTATTGTAGCCCTATTACAACAAAGCAGTTGTAAATAAAACCAGTGCCTCTAACAGGAGATAAATAAGGTATGAAAGAGTTATCAATCACAAAAATGAATTTTACCTAAATTTATTAATGTAGATAGATATTAAAAAAATTTGTGATAGGATTATTACATAATAAACATTAATACAAAATTTAAAGAATCATAAACAGTACTACACTAATGAAGATACATAGTTAGTTAGTTTAGTTTTCTACTAAAGTGTCTTTTAAAACATTGACAGGGGCTTCCCTGGTGGCGCAGTGGTTGAGAGTCCGCCTGCCGATGCAGGGGACACGGGTTGGTGCCCTGGTCTGGGAAGATCCCACATGCCGCAGAGCGGCTGGGCCCATGAGCCATGGCCACTGAGCCTGTGCGTCCGGAGCCTGTGCTCCGCAACGGGAGAGGCCACAGCAGTGAGAGGTCTGTGTACCGCAAAAAAAAAAAAAAAAAAAAACACAACAAAAAAACATTGACAGCCTGTCTCCCCTACTGTATCCTGTCGTGGTGAGGCTGAGGTGTCTGTGTGTCTCTGAGGAACATTGTTCTCCACATATCCTCCCTCTCTCAACTTCATATTTCTTTTATGCTTCTTCATCTTTGCCCCTTCTTTAAAATGTACTCTTTTCCTATAACAAATCCTATGCATTTGAAGAAAAAGATCAAATTCAGTCTCCTCCATGAAACCTCTGTTCATCTAAACTCATCTCTAATATAACTGCTAAAATCTTAAAATCCATATTTAACACTTAGAATACATCCTAGATCACAGTGTTTGTTTCCTGATTGTTTCATAAGATGTTTAAAGAAGAGACTTAGGAATGTTTATGCAGTCAGTGAGCATTTTCTCTGAGTATATATAAATATGTAAAGACAACCTACCAGTAGCATCAAATTCACCAATTGGTGACTATTGCTACTCAATCTGGAGTTTCTACTGAATGTGAAGTTCTAAGAACTAAACACTTTATGTCGCCAGTAAAATGTTGTTCTCTTCCTCCGTTTGAATTTTGTGTTATATGCCAAAGGAAAGATGACACGAAAAGTCAACTTTTCTTTTTTTTCATCTTTATTGGTGTATAATTTCTTTACAATGGTGTGTTAGTTTCTGGTTTATAACAAAGTGAATCAGTTATGCATATACATATGTTCCCATATCTCCTCCCTCTTGCATCTCCTTCCCTCTCACCCTCCCTATCCCACCCATCCAGGTGGTCACAAGGGAAAAGTCAACTTTTGACTCCCAGGAATGTTCAGATTTTTGGAATCTGAAAAAGGAATTTTAGGTAGAACTTATATCTAAAAAGAAGTAGTCAAGGGCAAGAGAGATACCACATAAGAGGAGGTTAGATACTATTCTAATTCTCACAGAAGTTGAAAATGCATTTCAAAAACAATAAAATGGTAAACTTTGTGCATTAGGGCTAACTGTGTAAATTAAGAATAGAAATTAGTCAATGCTACCAGAGGGAATAAGAACACAAAGAAAATATTCTCCCAAGATATTTAATTTATTTGTTGATAGGAAATACTTCCATTATGAAGTTTTATTTGATGAATCCCCAGAGCGCAAAAATATTGCCTGTGTCTAAACTTTATTTTCACTTACGGTATTTATTAAAAATGGCACCTGAAATAACTATCGTTTACATTTATCTCCTTTAATAGAATGAAAACTTTTATCTAGTATCTTGTAAAATGTTTAAACATCTTGCACAAAGTAGGTGTACAAATAAGAAGTATTGAATAAGTAAAGAAATCAAAATAAAAGAATGAATGAATAAAATGCTTAGGAGCCTATTATGTTGAGAAAATCACATAGATACAGGGACTGTAAATTTAGTAAACTTGACTATATTTTTCAAAATATTCTCTTAAAAAGATAGACTACTTTTAAAAAATATAGACTCAACATTAACTTTTACCTAAGAATCTTGTTAAAATGCAAATGTTAATTCAAGAAGTTTGAGTGGGGCCTGAGATTCTACCTTTCTAATAAGTAACCCATTTCATCTTACAGCAAGATTTAAGAAACATATTTTCATGTTGGTTGTCTCTGCTATCATGATCCTCCCAACCCCTTTTATGATTCTGACCACTTGGAACTTAGTAGATCAAGCAATTCAGTGATTAAAACTCACACTTAAATGTCAGGCAGACTTAGGTTGGTGTCTCAGCTCTAAATATGGTGGAAAAGTTACTTCTTTAAGTTACTATATCTGAAATATATGTACAATGAAAATGCCCACCTTTATAATATGTGTGAGGAATAAATAAGAAAAAAAAAACCTGTATGGAAAATATTTAGAGTCATGACTTGCTTATAGTGATTAAAATAACATTAAAATTATAGTTATTAACTTAATAGTAGTAGGAATCATAGTGGTGGTAGAGATGGGAGCAGTGGTATAATGTAAGAAATACAAAATAAGCATATTTTGCCAAATCTTGGGACACTTTATTGACCTCATGATGCCTGCAAGTATTTTTTAACTTTCTATCCAGTGTCCCAGTCCAGCTCAGATAAAGTGGTTTATAACATTTTATATAAGGTTGGCAGCTCTCCCATACTCACAAATACATTTCAAAATTCAACCTTGATTTTCTCTCCCTCCATCACCAAAACAATTATGACTACTTAATAAAAAGCTAACGGAGGCATTTGCACTTTTACGGCACTTTCCCTTAAGAAAAGCGTCCAGAAACCAACTCTGGAGATTTGTAAAATTTAAAAATATGTTGGAAGTTGTTTCCTTCAGAATTGTTTAGTTAGATTTGAAACATAAAAGAGAAAAATGACAACTTAAAAGTTTCTCAACTCCTCAAGCCAGCTCCTAATCATTCACCCTCCAACCCTCCTTCAAGTCGTTATAAATGGAAGAAAGAAATTCATGGCAGATAAAATATATCATCATTTCCTACTGCCAAATATCAAGTTTATGGAGATATTTGCATTGGGCATACGTGACTCAAAGATCAATATGTGATAACCAAAACAAACCTTTAGATTCCAAAAGAAAAATATAAGTGTTTTTAAAACAACCCAAAAATATGGGCACTTGTGTACTTGTTTCACCAACTCTATCAATAGGCTGACTGTTACAGTGGGAGGAAAATTTCCTCATTATTAATGACCAGGGCATTTGGTTGGGGATGAACCTTAAAACACCACTGGAAGGCTCTTGGTAGGTCAAGTAACATTTCTAATTCCTGTTAAATAATTGACATCATTTTGCCAAACCATAACCAAATCTGTCACGGTGGAGGAAATATTTTTTCTTGGCGGAACATTAAAATCCATAAAAATGAGTGAAATTAAAAGGAGACATATCATGAAGATCTTCAACCACTCCTGTAATTGATGGACATAGCTCTTTAGTTGGCAACATTTTCTCTCTTAGTCCCTTTTTTGCTTGATAAAGAATAAACTGCAGAAACCCAATAAGGAAAGAGTAGGAAACATGAAAGGTAATATACATCTAAATTACACAGGATGTACTCTATATTCTTCTGAGATATGAAGACAAATGTAATTAACAGGCTCTTACAGATTCTTAACCTTTTACTTGGCTTTCTAATGTCACACCTTCCAGATAGCTAGCTTTCCAAATTTCTAAACTTTATGTTTAGCAGAGGGCTTGTTTAGTAACAGAGAGCTAACAGAAAATCTCAGAAAAGCTCCTTGCCACCAGACCTCTTGTTATCTACAAAAAACAAACAAACAAACAAAAAACAAAGTAAAGGCTCACAAGTACTTGCTTGGCCTTTTTTGACAGAGAAAACTAAGGTTGATGATGTAAGCTTGATAACATATGAAGGGTAAAGTATAAAGTCCAGAAAATTCCTCAGGATGTTTAACTAGAGTTCAGGATTTAAGTATATGGCTTTAGCAGTCCTTATTAAAAAAAGGCAGAATGGTTTAGCAGACCAAAGTATGTGAATTGGAATCAGATGCCCGTGAAAGCCAACCTTGAACCTGCCACCTTGAAAAATCCTTTTAATCATCTTGTCCTTAGAGAATTGTCTCTTACCAGGTAAGGTGCATCACCTTACCCAGATGCCAGGATGAAAATTTATAACTTATATTAAGCAGAAGTCACAGTGTCATTAAATAGATCCTAATTCTATTACACCATATCCTGGGCTGAGATGGAAAAATGAGAGCAATTGGACTCAACACATTTTTTTAGTATCTAATACACTCACTCCAACACATAAGTAGAATCAACCATCTACACCTTCATACACAAAGCAAAAGCACATATTGCCATTTAGTCATCTTGCTAAAAATTGAAAATAAATGCCTTTGCAAATGTCAATGTTCTCATTCAAAATGTTCTTTTCTAAAATTGGAATCATTTTTCAGTGCTTTTGTTTTTTACATTTGTAGCATTATTTTGTAAATGGATAGCTCCAAGCAATTTATAAAGAGGTTACATTAATTTGCTACAACAAATTTAAATGTTGTATATTATTTGGCTTTATATCATGCAACACATGTCACAGATGCATCATCATATGCCATTTTTGAGATGTTGAAAGAAGGAAGTAAAGTTTTTCTTAGTTGTTTATTCATTTAATCTATTTACCCAACAAATAGTAGTTATTTAAAACCTTTTTTTTTCCAGGATCTATGACGAATGCTAGGTGTACAAGTTAAAAAAAATACACAGAGGCTATATTCTTATGAAACTTAGACTTTAGTGGGAAAGAAAAAAATAAATTACAAATAAATAATAGATTTACTTAATTGTACATGAAATATGTATTCATTAAATTATAAATAAATACATATATAAAAAAGAACAATAAAAGCATAAAAGTAACTTGAAAAACCACCTATTTTAAATAAGTATGGTTTTGTAAATTTAAATAAGAGAATTGAGGTGTGAGTCCAAGGAAGTGGAATTTAAGTTGCAATCTGCACTTTGGTGAAAAATTAGGCAGGTCAAGGACATTCCAGAGAATTCATAGCATGTGTGAATGGCTGAAGTAGGAAGTCATTTGGTAAATTCAAGGAACTGGAAGAAGGACAACGTTATTGGCACAGTAAGTCAGGGAGAGAATGTCTGGCGATGAAGTTGGGGAATTATTCAAGCCTAGTTCCTACAGAGTCATAGTTAGTTCCTTGAAAGAAGTCAGTTGTTTGATATTAAATTTTGTTTGATGACATGATTAAATGTCCAGCACTAAAATATCATTTTAAAATTTATGAATAATGACATATTTGAGGCAAGAATAAATCAGGGAGACCAAACGGGAGTCTCTTACAGTAGTCCAGACAAAAATGACGGTGACTTGAGTTAGAGTGATACCAACAAAAATGAAAACAACTATACCAAGTCAAGAAATCCTGGGGCCATAACATTGTCACAGGTTTGTCATGGATTAGATGTAGAGAATGTGAAAGGAATGAGAGAGAATAGACTATGAAAGAAGTGACAAGAATGATTCAAAAATATCTCTTTTGAGTATCTGCATGATAGAGGTGCCATTTATTTAGATATGAAAAAGCAAAGCAAAGCAAAAAAAAAATGAGAAGGTAAATCTGATAGAAAAGAGAGAAGTTTGGTAAATTTTTGAACATAATTTTTTGTCATTGAGAAGCATTCTAGTGAAATATCAAGTGGGTAGGCAGGTACATAAATTTGCATGTCATTAGCAGGTTTACGGCTGGAGATAAAAACGCGGGGTTATTTAAATCCATTAGTCATTAGGGACTGATGAGGAAGAAGTTTTCTTGCAGCAATTTGAGTAGAAACCAGATTTTACAGTGAAAGGAAAATATTTTTTTCCTTTCCATTTTACAGTGAAAGGAAAATAAATAAGTGAAAGTCATTCTAAACTGCTTTTTTAAGAAACTTACATGAGGAAAGCAAAAAGGTTTTATATGTTAGGCGATGTCAGCTTTGTCAAAGGGGAAGTTTTGCTGGTTTTTGTTTTCATTATTATTTTTTTAATAATAGAGGATACCAGGGTATATTTGAATGCTGGAATGATTCAATTGGAAAGGAAAATTGAAATCACAGGAGAAAAGTAAATATTGAAAGAAATATGTTTAAAAAGAGGGATCAAGATCTTGAGCAATTGTGGAAGGACTCGTCTGTTGTGCAGGCAGGTAGGGGGCACACAGTGTACGGGAGGGAAGGAATGGTGACCTTCCCCATTTCAGAGTATAGCTATGACAAATCTTCTGTTGCAGTTTTACACCAATTTGTTGATATCATGTCCTTTAAATTTTGAGACTAGGAGTCAGTATTGAGCCTGTGTTTAAGTAGATATTTGCACACATGCAAACAAGGCACAAAGTACGGAGTGGCCACTGAAGCCACATAATCTGAAGCATTCTACTTCCTCCCATAAGAATCTGTATAATAGGGCTTCCCTGGTGGCGCAGTGGTTGAGAGTCCGCCTGACGATGCAGGGAATGCGGGTTCGTGCCCCGGTCCGGGAAGATCCCACATGCCGCGGAGCGGCTGGGCCCGTGAGCCATGGCCGCTGAGCCTGCGCGTCCAGATCCTGTGCTCCGCAACGGGAGAGGCCACAACAGTGAGAGGTCCGCGTACCGCAAAAAAAAAAAAAAAAAAAAAAAAAAAAAAAAAATCTGTATAATAATAAATCTGCACAAAACCTGCTATAGATAATAGGCGAAAATGAAAATGTGTAGCAAGAAAGGAAAGGAACATACACTTTCTAATTAGTGTGCATAGTCTCTGTGCCCTCTTTCTGGAAGACTATGCTTCAAGAAAAACAATCTCAATTCTTTCACTGCTTTCTCCTAGGCCTTATGCTTCTCATTTCTTATTTTTGAAAAATAGATTGGTCTTGACAGAACTAAGTACAAATGAATGATCAAAGTAAAGGATATGGGCATTTGGAGTTAAAATCATGTCCAGTTCATCTCGTTCTTAGTATGATTTTTGACAAAATAAATGTACATGGAGGTTGCAAATGAGCCAGTTTCAACAAGGGACACTAGAATAATGAGGATGAATAATTTCACTAGTATGTGCTATAGAGTCTACAAAGTAGAATATATTTTGTATAAAGTCTAGAACAAGAATATTTTGTGGAGTAGGTCTCAAAATTTAGGACACATAAGAATCATATGAAGAACTTTCAAAAACATAGATTTGGGGCCATTCCCAGAGATTTGGAATCAATAAGTGTGAGGTTGGGTCCAGGGAATCTGCATTTAAGCTAGTTTTCCAAGCAATTGGCTTGCAAAGTGACCATATTATCACAGTTTTAAAAACAGTGTCTTAAAGAGCATGGTCTGAACTGCTCTTTTACACAAAATCCAACATCTAGCAGTTAAACTAAGTGGAAAATACAGGATGGAGAAGTGACCATACTTGGATGAATTTATAAATTATTTTGACCTAAGATAAGTGATAACTCTTTAGGGTAGAGAAGGTGGGGAAAAATAGTTTTTAGAATCTTGTAGATCTAGAATTTTATTCATTAGGGTAGACATTTGCAAATGTCACCCAGACAATAACTTATAAAACCAAATTTGAATGTTCATGTAATAAAATTTTTCACATTTTTCATTACAACCTCAAATTAATATGGCCAATAAATTTCAAATTTCATCTTAAAATTAAATTTTAAAAGTATATTCTATAATTTTTTACAATTAAAAGTACATCAGTGGTGAAAAACAAAGTTAGCAATAATTACAGTCAGGTAGTGAAGTACTGTCATATCGAAATAATCACTTGAATATTTAACATACTGAAAAAAAGGGGAAGACTACCAAATAATATAATTGGTCCTAACAACTAAACATTTTCATACCCACAATACTACCTGACCAAGCTGATTACAAACGCCTAAACAAAGCTATTCAAAGAAACAAGACATCCTCACCTTGGTTGCAGAAAGAAAAATAAATCAGAAAAAAAATCTATATATCCCTCCAACAATACCAATGTCTAAATTAAGCTTACTATATAGTAAATACTAAAATTGGGTAGAGAGATTCCTCCCACTTTATTCTTTTTTCAAATTGTTTTAGTTTCCTTGTCTCCACACCCCTGGATATATATATATCAGAAAAAGCTTATCTGTGTCTACTAAAATCCATAGTCCAATCTTGACAGAAATTGCAGTAAATCAATATCAGTTTGGGGAGAATTGAAGTCTTTACCTTGTTGAGTCTTTCAATCCATGAACTTGGTACATCTCTCATATTTTTCAGGTATCAGAACTCATTGTACTCACAGCAAAGCACAGCACATTATCAACTGGGTGAAACTGAACATGGTGTATTTCGTCAAACTGAAATCACTGTAACATTAGATAGAATAGTATTTTGTTCATTCTTCCTTTACAAAATGATTATTTTATCTTCTCAAAACCAGATGGAACAGTAGACAAATGAGTAGACCTATACTATGTTCATGTGTAAAATATTTTAAATATTATAGAGTTTATCCTGAGAAAGATAACAGTTTCTGTTTATTGTCATCTCTGGATTAGGACAAACTAAAGAAATTGCCTTGTCTTTCGAGGGGCCCAGAGAGGCAGTGGGTGAAGGAAAGTGGGGTAGCACACAGTCAGCTCAAGAGTTGGACCATTTCATTCATGAAACTGCAGAGCTTCTTATTTGCCTTCAGCATGATTTGCTCCCTTTTCTCCCCAGCTACAAAGTATGTGTCTTGAGGGTGTGAACAGGGCAAAGTGAGAGAGAAACAGTGACACAGAGTGATTCAAACCAGCCTGCAAACCTCTGTTCATTAGTTTTCCAGAATGGGCCAGGGTTCTGAAAGTGAATTTTCACATACTGTTCCTCATTTTACCTTCAGACTGGATAGAGAAACTTCTCAATTTGGCTATGCATTAGATTCATTGGTGATATAATTTACAAACAGATTTGCCCACATCCATCCCCCACTTCCCTAGGACCACATGTACACTTTTTAAAACTCCACAGGTGATTCTGAGGCAAAGCCTAGATGAAGAACACTGATGTGGAGACCTAGGTAGGAATGCCAGCTATTAAAACCAACAGATGCAGAGGGAGAGCTTACGGAAAAGCCATTGTTACTTCCTACTGATCTCTGCCTTTTCTGTTAGCTTAAGTTAGACTTTCATGGGAATTCATGTTTGTTACTGAATGTTGAATTTATCTGGCCATGGGTGGAAACCAGTGGTCTCACGGCCTTGAGATTTAGAAAGCAACAGGAGAGGTAAACATCACTAATAAGGGATAAAGGGGAATTTTGTTTTGGCAGAAAACTGTAAACCTTTCTGTAAGGTTAAGCTGTACACCACATATAGCCAATTAGTGAGAACAACATCGATAAGGCAGCCTTGCAAAAATGGTCATGAGCCTCCCACACTAAACAAAACAACAAAATTCTGAAAATTTATAGGCAAATTATGTAGAGTTAAGGTGCAGTCAAATGCAGTCAATGTTATCATTGTAAATCAAGATTACATCTTGCCATGTAAATAACAGTTGATAATAAACATAAATAACAGCACAAGTGATTCAATTTAGCAAATCACATAGGCTGCAGTGCATGGTCAGTCTACTGAACTGTTGAAGAGAAAATGAGCCAATTTAGTACTGGCAGAAAGATTGCTAGAATGCTAATTCAGTATTAAACAGACATCAAAATTGCTGATGGAACTGAAAGCAAGTTACAGGCAAAACGATTAAAGACAGGTAGCAAACAAACACAAAAGATTTGAGAAAACAAGTTTTGGAAGTTTGAAATTAATAGCCAAGGGAACTTCATAGTCCACTAAAAATGTAGCTCCTCAGATAGTGTTTCTGAGACAGAATGAGGAGAGAGAGTAGGTTATGCAAGCAGTGATGGGTCAGGCTGCCTAGTTGCAAAGGCTGCCATCAAAACTGATGAGGCAAGTCACTTAACCACTCATAGGTAAACATGGAAGGACATAAATTGTATCTAACTCACACAGCTATAACAGCAATACAAGTTAGTGAAAGTAGCATGATATGTAGCACATAGTAAAAACTCAATAGACATCAACTATTTAAAAAATGTTAAACTCTCATGTCTTAGCTGCTTTAGTTAAAACTGACAATTCATCATGTTATTCAAGATGTGCTTTTTTGTCCACAATTTTGCTTAAGGGAAGAAATCTAGTTGCAGTTGGTTTTTTTGGTTTTTTTGTTTTTTTAAAAAGGAACTCTGAAAGTAGTGGAGCAGTGGCGTTTACCCTTCTGTATTACTAAGAGTCCAGGAATTTACTTTCTCCACTGGAACTAAAACACAGAGCACACAGACCAGAAGGTGGAGTAGTTTTTGTTCCCTCAGACTGTTGTAGCCAAGTGCCACAAACTAGGTGGCTGAAAAAAACAGAAATGTATTGTCTCATAGTTCATGAGGATAAAAGTCTGAAATCAAGGTGCTGATAGGACCATTCTCCCTCTGAAATTCTGGGTAGAACCCTTCCTTGCCTCCTCCCCTTTACCCTGCAGCTCCGGCCACATCACACTTGCCTCCTTGGTGCTCCACAAACAAGCTGAGCTGATCCTCCTCCAGGGACATGAGCACTCTGCTCTCTTTGCCAGAAGCGTTCCTCCCTGATATTGCTTGCTGTTTATTCTGGATTTCTGTCAGACCTCTCCACAAATATCACTTTCTGGGAGACAGCTTCTCTTGAGCAGCCTGTATGAAAGAGATTCCAATAAACCTTCCATCTGGCCTGCTTTGTTGTTCTACGTATTATTAATACATTAAAAGTTCAACTATCTGTTAATGTTCTATTTAGTTCAGTAGAAAATAAATATCACCGTAGGTTGTGTTTTTGTCACAGCTTTCTGTACATAGCACCAAGAACAGAATTTGCACAAATTAGGCACTCAAATATCTGTCGAATGAATAAAAAAATTAAATATGATAATCCTTGCAACATACTTGGAAAAGTATCTCACATATGGTCAGTACTCAATATATGTAAATTATTGTTTTACTATTATTATTGGTAGATACTGCTCCTTGAGAAAATTGATAATAATCATTATCATTATTGACTTATTGAGGATTTACTGTGTTTCAGAAAATGTACTGTGTGCTTTATGTTAGCTCACTGAATCAACACTTCTGTGAGGCAGGTATTGTTATCAGTAATATCATCATTTTACAAATGGGAAAAGAGAGGCATTCAGAAGTAAAATAACTTGTTCAAGCCCAATTATTTTATAGAGTCTGAATTCTAACCCAAGACATCTGGTTTCCGATCCCATCTTCTTCAACAACTATACTATATGATAGTCTTGGTACTTCTATTTTTTAAATTTTTATTGGAGTATAGTTGATTTACAATGTTGTGTTAGTTTCAGGTGTACAGCAAAGTGAATCAGCTATACATATACATATATCCACTCTTTTTTAGATTATTTTCCCGTATAGGCCATTACAGAATATTGAGTAGAGCTCCCTGTGCTATACAGTAGGTCCTTGTTAGTTATCTATTTTATATATAGTAGTGTGTGTATGTCAATCCGAATCTCCCAATTTATCCATCCTCTCCCTTACACCTGGTAACCATAAGTTTGTTTTCTACATCTGTAACTCTGTTTCTGTTTTGTAGATAAGTTCATTTGTACCCTTTTATTAGATTCTACATATAAGCGATGTCATATGATATTCGTCTTTCTCTATCTGACTTACTTCACTCAGCATGGCAATCTCTAGGACCATCCATGTTGCTGTAAATGACATTATTTCATTCTTCTTTATGGTTGAGTAATATTCCATTGTGTGTGTGTGTGTGTGTGTGTATATATATATATATATATATATATATATATATATATATATATATATATACTACATCTTCTTTATCCATTCCTTTGTTGATGGACATTGTCTTGGTACTTCTTACCTTGGCAGATTACAGTAAGAATTTTGGAAAATAGTTCAAGGAAAACCAAGGGTAATTAATGAAACCTCAATATAAAATAATATGTATTAGTGTATAGGTTAAACTACTGTAACTAAGAATGCCCGTAACTCAATGATGCCATAAGATAGGACTTTCTCCTGTGACACTTTGACCAGGTGAGCTTCAGGGGGCAGATCTGTTCTCTGTGCCCATTCAGAACACAGGCTTGGTCCACCTAAATGTTCTGCCCTTTCCTAGGATGTCATCTTTATCTGAATCTTTATGTCTATGGTGGGTCACAGCCATGCCTCAGTTATAGCCCATAGGAAGAAACACATCCAGATCACTCACCATCTACGAGCCCATGTGCAATATTCTCACGATGGAAAAAGGAGAGAAAGAGTTTTCAGGAACAACAAATCTAATGACAAAAGGATCAAAAAATGCTAATGGAAATAGAGTTCAACTAATTATTATGCAAGACATATGTTTTGAGAAAACTTTTAAAATAAGTGTAGAGTGCAGGTCAATTAAGGAGTCCTTTAGCAGTGTGGAAAACCTTTCACAACACCATGCTGAAAACTGGAAGGAAAGAAGTATTCAAATTACTATTACTAGCGCAGAGATCTTCAGTCCAAGATTGTTGATCAAGGAGTGCTCAGGGTTCTTACAGGTACAGGAAGAAAATCAGCAGTTTACTAGGTATTATGCCGTGATACATTTCAAGTTGGAGAGAATAAGAAACTTGCACTTAGAAGTCTGGAGTAGTTCTTTACAGTTTTTAATCTGTGCTCAGACATGATAGTAAATGGTCTTGTTTTTGCTTCACTATATGGTGGTCAACCTTATCTAATTATTCATGTTCTATAGGAGAATACCATAGCATAGGTGATTAGGAAGGCCAGTGCCCTAAAGGTTGTCAGAAGCTGTTTTTGTTTTTCTTTTCCTTATTCCCGAACCGCTTATGGTTGCCAAATAAAACAGAAGAGTCCCAGTTAACTTGGAATTTCAGAAATATGATGGATAATTTTTTTAGTATATGTATGTCCCAAATTTTTCATGGGTCAAATTTATACTAAAAAAATCATTCATTGCTTAATTGAAATTCAAAGTTAATTGGATGTCCTCTACTTATTTCCTAAATCTAATAACTCTTCCTCCCAACCCCCTTGTCAGTTTCACTTTAGGATTAAGAGACTGAGTTTAAGGCCCCTTCTACTCCCCAATCCCCTCCTGTGTAATTGGAATTTACACCAGGTTTGGGATTCACTTGTTAACCCATTCATTTAGCCTAGTTCTTCTCAGATCCTTTATCACTAGCTGGAAGGTGTTTGTAATAGAGATACTTTGCTTTTTGGACATGAATAATTTTCATATATTTAGAAGTGACTTCACTTTAGGCCTAGCTCTGGGGACTACTTAATATCATCCCCAGCCCCACACAACCACGTACAACGGGAAAACCAGGATGACAAGACTGAGGTTTGATGGCATGGGGATCGATCTATCTATCTATCTATCTATCTATCTATCTATCTATCTATCTATCTATCTATAATGTATATACACACACAAAACTATCATATATATAATATATATATTATATATATATATACACACACACAAAATAGGTTACATTTCATTTAAGGCAGTAGAGTACATTCATAGGAAGTTGGGGTAGATCATTTAAAAATTTAATAAATTTTTCTTTTTTTAAACATCTTTATTGGAGTATAATTGCTTTACAATGGTGTTAGTTTCTGCTTTATAACAAAGTGAATCAATTATACATATCCATATGTTCCCATATCTCCTCTCTCTTGCGTCTCCCTCCCTCCCACCCTCCCTATCCCACCCATCCAGGTGATGACAAAGCACCGAGCTGATCTCCCTGTGCTATGCGGCTGCTTCCCAATAGCTATCTATTTTACGTTTGGAAGTGTACATATGTCCATGCCACTCTCTCACTTTATCACAGCTTACCCCTGCCCCTACCCATATCCTCAAGTCCACTGTCTAGTAGGTCTGTGTCTTTACTCCCGTTTGGCCCCTAGTTTCTTCACGACATTTCCTTTTTTCTTAGATTCCATATATATGTGTTAGCATACGGTATTTGTCTCTCTTTCTGACTTACTTCACTCTGTATGACAGACTCTAGGTCCATCCACCTCACTACAAATAACTCTATTTCTTTTCTTTTTATGGCTGAGTAATACTCCATTGTATATATGTGCCATATCTTCTTTATCCATTCATCCGATGATGGACACTTAGGTTGTTTCCATCTCCTGGCTATTGTAAATAGAGCTGCAATGAACATTTTGGTACATGACTCTTTTTGAATTATGGTTTTCTCGGGGTATATGCCCAGTAGTGGGATTGCAGGGTCATATGGTAGTTCTATTTGTAGTTTTTTAAGGAACCTCCATACTGTCCTCCATAGTGGCTGTACCAATGCAAATTCCCACCAGCAGTGCAAGAGTGTTCCCTTTTCTCCACACCCTCTCCAACATTTATTGTTTCTAGATGTTGTGATGATGGCCATTCTGACCGGTGTGAGATGATATCTCATTGTAGTATTGATTTGCATTTCTCTAATGATTAATGATGTTGAGCATTCTTTCATGTGTTTGTAGGCAGTCTGTATATCTTCTTTGGAGAAATGTCTATTTAGGTCTTCTGCCCATTTTTGGATGGGGTTGTTTGTTTTTTTTTATTGAGCTGCATGAGCTGCTTGTAAATTTTGGAGATTCATCCTTTGTCAGTTGCTTCATTTGTAAATATTTTCTCCCATTTTGAGGGTTGTCTTTTGGTCTTGTTTATGGTTTCCTTTGCTGTGCAAAAGCTTTGAAGTTTCATTAGGTCCCATTTGTTTATTTTTGTTTTTATTTTCATTTCTCTAGGAGATGGGTCAAAAAGAATCTTGCTGCGATTTATGTCATAGAGTGTTCTGCCTATGTTTTCCTCTAAGAGTTTGATAGTTTCTGGCCTTATATTTAGGTCTTTAATCCATTTTGAGCTTATTTTTGTGTATGGTGTTAGGGAATGTTCTAGTCTCATACTTATACATGTACCTGTCCAGTTTTCCCAGCACCACTTATTGAAGAGGCTGTCCTTTCTCCACTGTACATTCCTGCCTCCTTTATCAAAGGTAAGGCGACCAAATGTGTGTGGGTTTATCTCTGGGCTTTCTATCCTGTTCCATTGATCTATATTTCTGTTTTTGTACCAGTACCATACTGTCTTGATTACTGTAGTAGAATCTGAAGTCAGGGAGCCTGATTCCTCCAGCTCCGTTTTTCGTTCTCAAGATTGCTTTGTCTATTCGGGGTCTTTTGTGTTTCCATACAAATTGTGAAATTTTTTGTTCTAGTTCTGTGAAAAATGCCAGTGGTACTCTCATAGGGATTGCATTGAATCTGTAGATTGCTTTGGGTAGGTAGTAGGGTCATTTTCACAATGTTGATTCTTCCAATCCAAGAACATGGTATATCTCTTCATCTATTAGTATCATCTTTAATTTCTTTCATCAGTATCTTATAATTCTCTGCATACAGGTCTTTTGTCTCCTTAGGTAGGTTTATTCCTAGATATATTATTCTTTTTGTTGCAGTGGTAAATGGGAGTGTTTTCTTGATTTCACTTTCAGATTTTTCATCATTAGTGTATAGGAATGCCAGAGATTTCTGTGCATTAATTTTGTATCCTGCTACTTTACCAAATTCATTGATTAGCTCTAGTAGTTTTTTGGTAGCATCTTTAGGATTCTCTATGTATAGTATCATGTCATCTGCAAAGAGTGACAGCTTTACTTCTTCTTTTCCGATTTCGTTTCCTTTTATTTCCTTTTCTTCTCTGATTGCTGTGGCTAAAACTTCCAAAACTATGTTGAATAAGAGTGGTGAGAGTGGGCAACCTTGTCTTGTTCCTGATCTTAGTGGAAATGCTTTCAGTTTTTCACCATTGAGGACGATGTTGGCTGTGGGTTTGTCATATATGGCCTTTATTTTGTGGAAGAAAGTTCCCTCTATGCCTACTTTCTCCACGGTTTTTATCATAAATGGGTGTTGAATTTTGTTGAAAGCTTTCTCTGTATCTATTGAGATGATCATATGGTTTTTCTCCTTCAATTTCTTAATATGGTGTATCACGTTGATTGATTTGCGTATATTGAAGAATCCTTGCATTCCTGGAATAAACCCCACTGGATCATGGTGTATGATCCTTTTAATGTGCTGTTGGATTCTGTTTGCTAGTATTTTGTTGAGGATTTTTGCATCTATGTTCATCAGTGATGTTGGCCTGTAGTTTTCTTTCTTTGTGACATCCTTGTCTGGTTTTGGTATCAGGGTGATGGTGGCCTCGTAGAATGAATTTGGGAGTGTTCCTCCCTCTGCTATATTTTG